>VKOC01016513.1:0-170175 GCA_009364415.1 Spea multiplicata
AAATACCTTAACAAAAAAAAAAAAAAATAATCAAAAAAAAAATAAATCATGGCATGATTACTTTAATAACTGAAAAAATATACTTTCACGTAATGTGTACCGGTCTCACGTCTAATGGAATGCATTATTATACATTCTTAAATGTCAGCTCCGACATGCTTTGTTTTCGAAAGAATTCACATGTTCTCTAAGCAGCGTCTGTACGTTTACAGATAAGATATCTTATCCAGAGAGGCTATTCGCATGTGTCATACGGTGTTCTGTCTAACCCTACTTCATCCAAGAAATACATCACCGTTAACACCCCAAAACCAAAAATATACTGTGTGATGTCAAAAGAGAAAAGAAAATGTTTAATTCTCTTTACTTTCAATCTTGTGGACACAGCCATGTTAACAGCTGCCATCGATGCATTCTTAAACAAGAAGAATTGATCAATGGCGTACCAATAAGAACTCCCAGCCAACCGCTACGAGGTACTAGCAGTTAACAATGAACCTTATATTTTGTCTGGAATGACAAGTATATATATATATATATTACATACAGTAGACATGCATTTTTATCTTAATATTGTATATAAATATTAGGCAAGAATCCATTGTCTGGGAAACTTTGGGTCCTGCAAGTTGACTGCATAGATGACGGCAGGTCTTACATGAAACACGATACATTTTAATGCTTATGTTCAACATCATTCTACAACAAGCACTGGAAAACATGACTTGCAGCCACAGCACCGTGACTCTGTTATCTTTAGCACCAAGTCATTTTGTGAGCCTACGTCTCGGAGTTATGGGAGTTGTTGAACCCGACATACCACAGGGGCGTATGCCCTCACAAACCAACTTTTTTTTTAACCCGGTCTGCGCAATGCTTTTCTAAATGGAACATGACGACAATAATGACATCATAACATCCTACATAAAAAGCAAGCCCAGACAAAAACATTGCACGTTTATTACAGAACACATTTGTTACATGCAGGCACCTTCCACAAATAATATTAAATGGTTATCTAATATGTGTTATGTTTCTTTTCCTCAGGAAAAAATAAACATATAATACTAAAATGTAGTTATTTGCCAAGATGTCATCACCATTACGGTACAATAAGTAAACAGGACACAACAAGTAGCGCAGAACATCATTTGGATTTACAAAGACAAAAAGGCAAGGAGTGCTTTGCTCAAAGAGCTCACAATCTAGAAGACATTCTAATGTATTACTAATGTATAAACACTAATAAATCATGCAACATTACATAGAAAACATTTAAAAAAGGGGTGATTTCTAATATCCTCTATGATATGACAGATATTCAGCAATAGTTATAGATTTCATAGATCTGCGTTATATAATCATTGCAGAACCTGTAATGATGTTTTAATGAAGTGTTGGGGATCACTTCCAGAAATAAGAGCGATTAATGACATCACATACTGTACACGTATTCAAAGGCCAGAAATATGTATTAAGAAACATTTTATTGCCCGATGCGTGAAACATGGTCAGTGGTCTATTTACACGACATTACCGGTATTTATGAAATAACTCACGAGAAACCGATTCTCAAAGCCCGCCGCATACATATTAAATCATGAGAGCAATGCACTAAGGATACGCGTTATGGAGTGAGCACCGATTAATACACCGATCTCACCACTTTGGGAAGGTCCCGGTAAAGCCGCACGCCCGGTTCTGCCATGGTGCTCGCCGGCTTTAAACTGAGCCGCCTCTCAGCGAATCAGCGGCGCGCGCACACGGGCTTCCTTAAAAGGCTCCTGTTGGGTGACGTCACGCCGGCGACAGAAGGCTCGCTTTGATTGGCCAATGACACTTTTCCTGCTTACAGAAGACTCGGTGCTTGCCCTGGACAATGGTTTAATACATTAACCCCGCTCAGTGCCAGGGTAATCCCTGGGATCAGCAGCTTTAACCCTTGGACAGCACTTTACACCGATATATCTGTGACATAGAAGGATGACATCATTCATCCCAAGTCATTAATGAGCTCACAATACAAGTGGTCCGGCATTAATCATAACATTCAGAGAGAGAGTGTATGGGGAACAGAAAGCATCCGCTCAGCAGATACGGTGCCCAATGTCCTATATGTGGAATTACAACTAAAAAGGGGGGCAATTGTCCAATGCATGTAAACAGCCCTGTGGGGCTATTGGGGCAGCTGAGAAAAGTAGTATCATTTAGTAACATAAAGGATTCCTGATTTTCAATACATCAAACACACTTTCCATGAATGGACAGGCTCCATTAGTTGTTTTTATTGAACCTTTTATTAAATCATTCCACAAATTAAGTCATCCACACTTGTAAAAAAATAATACGCAATAGCGTGTACGTGGGACACGTTAACGTCCTCCGTGTAGCAGGATCCTTGTTCTTCAATTGTCTGGAACTAGGAAGTTAAATTCTTGTTACCACAGTTATCCAGTACATAGTAGAAGGTATTGTGTGTAGATGAAAAATAAAATGACTTCCTACAGTTAATAAAGGGAATAATACAGGTTTGATTATCAATTCATTTGCTGTGGTTTTCCGGAGCGCCGTCACCTCGTTGCCACGTTACACACTTTTAAAAGGCTACTCGCCCCAAACACGTTTCTAATAATAGCTTTACATATTAACTGCAGTGTTGTAAACAATTTCTAGCAGAACAAGATCATGCGCAGCCTGGTAGAACACAACAGGGACATCTTTTCCAAGGTGTTATAAACACTTGCTTATGGCTTCCCGATCCCAGGGACAAAAATCTTCACCCAGGGATCTTAGAGAAACAAAGGAAATCTTCCATTAAATTTCCTAGTCATGTGGTTATAAGATCTCGAACATATAAATCCGAATCATTTGAAACTAGAACTATAAATAAAAACAATACCACAGTCAATAATTTTTATCACAGATGTGGCAGTGCCCCCAGTCCCCTAATCTCTGTCAATATATGTTTTAAAACAAAGTACTATCAAGTAATAGAGAAACAATAGACACAAGAGTTGTTGCTTTATGAAGATCCAACTCTAAATTTACAGCTATTTTAATAAAAGCATTTTATAACGGATCGTAAAGAAGCTTTAATTTATTTTCATCTATTTCCATGCCAGCCACCAACTGCATTGCATTTCCACTGTTTGTTAATAAAAAAGACCCCAGTAAGCATTCAGCCGTGATTCGTAGTATCTCAGTACATTGATTTTGTTCTACGTTTTTTCTGAAAGTCCGTGCCTACATCACGGCAGTAAAAGAAAATATTACAGCTCCCATTATAATGCTAAACAAGGCGAGGGGGGTGGAGTACTTCTATTCTACAATAGATGAAAGGAAAAACAGGCATAGGAAAAAGTGAATTCAAGAAATATGAAATAACCATAATTTTTAGTTGGCATAAAGTAAAAGTGAATAAGGGGAGATGAAACTCTGTAAGCTAATTATAGGCGCTGCAATTCACAGATATTTTAGGTTGGAGTACTGTATACTGACAATAAAAATAAAAAAAGTGCATTTTTGTGGAACCTTAAGATAGAAAACACAAACTTGCTATCCAAGATTTTTTTCTATAAAAAAAACAACCCAAACAATAAGGCATTTTATATTACCGTACTAAACTTATATCACTGCTTTAAAATGTCATAGTATTTTATTTTTACAGGTAGGTTCCATGCTAGAGATACATTATTTAGTTTTGTTCTTCACAGAAAAAAAGTGAGCACAAAAAACCACAGGGGAATAATTGTTAAAGTATAATATATATTATAACAGTTGACCTTAATGAAAAGGTAGATCATGTACAGATACCGTACATAAAAAAATATACAAGCCGAACAGATCTAAATTTAATGTTCTGAGAAACGAGAGCTCATAGTTCTCTATTAGGGATGTGGGGTTACGTATTATATATACAAAGAACCATCGGCAGGGCCAACATATCCAACACTGATTAGGAAGACATCAATCAAAGTCCATATTCCCAGGCCTCCAAAACTGAAGAGCTTTCCAAGTCCTTCTCGCCACTGTCCCAGATAGAAGCGGTCGGCTCCAAACCCACCAAGGGTTATGCTGTAAAAAAACACATACAGAAATACTGCTATTAAAGATGCTTTTAATAAGCTTCCCTTACCCAGGGTACCAATACAGAGGATAGTGTTGTCAGGGGGCATACTTTTTTGGGGATGGGCAACTTATTGGTCAGCCCTTGGCCTAAAGAACATTGCAGAGCATGGAGAAATTTTAGAGTCATCTAGGATGATGGTGAATTGAGAGCTCTGTACCACCAAAATACACTTTATAATTACAGGAAACCTATTTAAATGTCAATCAAGCAGTTTCAAACTCAACATCACATCTTCTCTTTCTTTATTTTGAATTTAATTATAAGTAATAAGTATTCATTACCTTAAAACAAGGGCTGTTGACCATTTGTAACCTCCTGTCCAGTTGCAATACAGCATCTTGGGAAAAACACGATTACCTAGGGCAAAATGCATCCAAAATGTAAGCTATGCAAACTTCGATTCTGTTTATATGCATGTGTGAAATGTTAGTGACCTTGCAGTCGGGAGTTTATTTACTCAGATTTTTAACTGATATCCACCACCTCATCTTTTATTTAACATCCTTTGTGCTTTAACACTGGATATGGCCAGTAATTACTTTGGATGCAGATGCACAGATGTTTGCGACTTGCTCCATCGCTAAATCTCACTCTGGCTATCCACCGTGGAAATAGGACACAGATACCTGGCCAACATCCTTATGTACGTTACCAGGCCGATGTCTCTGAAGCACAAATTGCAGGGCAACGATTACTTTCACATCTATTCTACAAGTGTGTGCGTGAAACACTCATACGCAACTGTGCTAAGAATTATTTAGCAGAAAATATTAACTATGGACAGGGTTCTGACCAGAGCTCATATATAATGTATACATTGTATCTGGAAGAGTGCCAAGCTATCTGGAAGAGTGCACAAAGCACTGCAAAGCCTTCTAAGGAGTATAATATATATATATATATATATATATATATATATATATATATATACACACACACACACACACACATACTATATGTCTCATATGTGTTCATCGGTTATCCTATGTTTGTTTGTTCGGACTTGGGTTATCTCTCAGCCACTTTTACTCCCAGGCCCATCTTGAATGACACCACACTCAACCCCCTCCCCTTCTCTAACGCCATCACTTAACGCAATCATGTTGATTAGTATTGCTTTAGACCTGAAGGGAGGATAACTCTCGAAAGCTTGTCTTTTAAATGTTAGTCCAATAAAAAAGGTATCACCGCATACCGCATACTGCAATTATCTGTTTGGTTTTTTTTAACATCGTGTGTACTGGACTAATTAATTTATATTAAAATTATATTCAACGACAATTTCTGCAGAAGAGTTGATAGATGGACTTGTGAAGCATGGGTAAGACAATGCACTAGTAGTTAACTGGGTACATTCATTAAACGGCAAAAGGGATGAGCTGGTCCCATATAACGCATTGGGTAAAGCAGTGAGAGTTCTTAATTAATTTACTGATAAATTATGCATTGTGCAGGGTCAGCTAACTTTTTGTTTAGGGGAGAAGCATGATTTAGGTTGTCCCTTCATAATGCTTACTTCAAATGTTTTATCTCAAGGTCCTGTAAATAATAATTCGGAGAGATTGTCCACTACATACCCAAACAGCGCACATGGTCCAGTACTGTGCAATTGGCACTGTACCGCTGCCTGGGGCAGGAGACGGTCATGCAGTTGGTTGAATTGGAGCACACATACTCGGTGGGAGGAAGCTGCCAGCAAAACTGACACGTCATGTTGATTGTGAAATATTGCTGCCGCTGATGGTTATCATCCTGAATGGGAACAGAAGAAAAAAAAAAAATAATCATATAAAAGCAAGGTACCAAGGTATAGAAGAGTGAAAGATTGATTCTAATTAAATTATTTGTTTTTTAAAATATATTACAAGTTGTATCATAAATGTAACCAAAGATTCATGTATGGATATACAATGCTATGTGTAGGACCTTTACGGTTTATAGAAAAGTAAATAAAATGCTACTTACAAAACAGATGACCTGATCTTTGGCTTTGCATTCAAATATGACAGGTTTGCCGTAAGTGCAAGAATGGTTTGTTGCGCATGTCATACAAGCTGAAGGTAATTTGCTGCATAACCCATTGCTGGGACATTTGGAGATATAATCCGGTATCTCTGGAACGTCTAAAATAAATGGTTATATATTTCAAAACAACTAAGGTTTTTTTATTATTATTATTATTTTTTTATTACCCACTTTATTACCCATCAGGGTCATCATATTCTAAATATCAGTGACCGCACTGAAGCAGGCGAAGGCAAAAACCTCAAGGGGAAAATGCTGCATTCTAGATCAAGGATGCTTGATATTTTCCATGAATAATTGAGTGTAATATTTTAGGGATTTAAAGATAAATGGCATCTTACTGTGTTGACCTTTAATTTAGGTCTTTCTGCCAATTAGCTGCATTAACACGTATAACTGCCTGTACCACCTTATTTCTTAGATGTACATGTTCTATATATCGAGTGGATATACATACTTTACTAGACATAAATGCACATAACTTAAGAAAGTAAATCGGCTGCCCCCATCGACACGACAATAAATATTTACGGTACCTGTAGCTCTGGTGGTCGGAGGAACCGCAGAAGACGGGAGCTGATCCTTCAGCAACTGAGCCACCGGCTGGGAATGCTCTAAGCTCAAAGACCCTAAAAAGCAAGCAAACAACACAATTAAAGGAATGACATTAACTGCATCATCCCGCCAACAGACACCAAACTCATAGACGCAGGAAGACAATATATAAACTAATTGTTACAAATAAAAAAAAATCATGCAAATGTTACTGTCAATGAAAAGGTGAAAAATTGTGTCATACAATTTAGGGCATATTACTTAAAAATATTTGCCTTTTTTTGTACACCCCCCAAACCTAAATGAACCCCCTCATTCTAAGTGTAAGTATGGCATCCCTATGTATAATGGCTGATACCTGTATGTTGCAAGCCTAAGGTAACCATGGATGATGGGAGTTGTAGTTACTCAGAATTACCGCAGTATCCAGCCCTTTCACAGGAGCTGTACAAAGGGTAAAGCGAATGGATATTAACAATACCGCGCGTAAAATAACGCAACGACAAACGGTAACGATATGACTGGAATCACCAGGTAAAGCAGCCATGTAATGCAGAAAAGCTATGTTTGTCAAGTGTATATTTCAATAGTTACCGGATTTTATATAAATATATAAATAAATACGAGTGATAGGGGAGATAAAGTCCGGTTCTCCAACACACTCACCGCGGCCGGAAAACACATACAACTGCGAGACAAACAGAACGACACTGCACACCCTCTTCAAAACTGACAAGCCGGCCATGTTGGTTGCAGTAGTCGCAGGCTTCCCTGTGAGTTGAAGGCGCATGCGGGCCAGGAAACGTGCGTTCCAAGCCTCGCTCTCGGGAAAGGGCAGTAAGCGCTGGTTATTGCTGCATGTACGTCACCGACCGTATTGGCAGCGCTTAGATGCATTAGACACATTGCCGAAGCATGTAATTGGTTGTGGCTGGTAATTCAGATTATATATATATATATATTATATTATATATATATATATATTTTATATATATATATATATATATATATATATATTACATATATTATATATAACATATATATATATATATATATATATAATTAATCTGAATTACCAGCCACAACCAATTACATGCTTCGGCAATGTGTCTAATGCATCTAAGCATTAGTAAATAATTAGTAACCAGTAAATACTACTACTAGAGCAATAATGTAGGACATTCTTTTGAACTATAAAGCAATCATTTGTAGCACTAATATAATGTGTAAAAAAAAAGCGCACATATTTAGTTTTTATTATTTTGTAATTTTATTGGCTTTTCTGTTTCTGTATTTACAGTGCAACATGATTATCTTGCCTTGTGTTGACATCACTGATGTCCCTATAATTTTAACATTTTGAATTCCAATGTTATTACATTTTTTTAAGATGTAGAAACGTTGTCTCTCCCTATGTATCTCATCTGATCTCATTGTATATTTATATTCTTGCATGCCAAATCATGGAGATCTCCACAATGGCCTCTGACCGGACAGTCGTGGTGTACAAACATGATATGGTCTCACTTTAGCTCTTCGAACCGCGACGGTGCACCGGTGCTCATACCAAGCTCCGTGACGGTATATTTGCCGACACAGAATGATGGCTCCTGAAACGCTTTTTCCATAATGTAATATAACACCCATAGGGTCATGAAGGGGTTAAAGATTTTCCATTTCAACACGCACTTTAGTGATAACCTGAGAAATGTCCATATAATCAAATGTTTGGTATTATTTTTGACAGTACAAAGCTGACCATTTTTTTAATGAAATATATTTCAGAGATATGTACCTGAAATTTGGAATTGTTCATCTAGTCAGTGGTGCTATAAATGATCAAGGTTTGAAGCCTGATTTTCTCACTATAGCAGCCAATAGTTTGGTTCAATAAGTAGAAACACTCAGTTGCTACGGCTAATAAGTTCGAACGTAGGGCTTTGTGAATATTCTGTTAAAATGTCTAGGTATGGCTTGGAAGGAAGCTCTGTTGTGACAATAAATTAGACCTTATTTATCAAATTGTCAATTTCATTTTATTGGCAACTGACATGTTTACAGGAGGATATTATCGTATCCAACTTGCTTAACAATGCATTTGGGGTTTTTCATTCCACCATCAAAATTCTTCTTCTGCATATTTGCAGCGGGACGTCTTCAGGTTTAGCAGTTTTTGTATTGCGGTTGTTATGGAAACCTCTCCATGTACTTTGTTATCTCTTGTTCGCACGTTCACTGCAAGTTTAGCCTTCTCCTTCTCTCCTACCACTGTAAGAACAAGCATTCAATACATCATTAACATGTTTATTAATCACCTAACATGTTTATTAATCACCTTTTGTCGTGTCTCCGTAACGTTTTGTATCATATTCTTGCGGGCTAGATCTTGGCAAAAAAAAATCTTGCAATATAATAAACCCCAAAGAGATCTCCACGTCCGCCTCTAATCAGACAGTCATGATGTGCAGAATTATTTGGTCTGACTTTCTGCCGGTTCAGGTGATAACTAGCTTAGAGCATCTTTACTGATACCGTGTGGATTATATTCAGTTTAGAATGAAAGAGTGGTGAATGTATGGGAGGGTTATCCCAGCATAAACCCCAGTCTAACAAATAGGAAATCAAATGTTTAAGAATAAGTAAAATCAGTATGCTTTCTTACTATTCAAAGTACAGGTAAAAATACAAAACACAGCATCTTTTCGTGAGGACACCATGAATGGAAATTTGTGTAAAGGGCAAATTTGGGGAAATAGTGTTTTCCTGGCTGGGATTTTCCTGCCTACTGCACCAAAACTGCTCTTTATACACAAACTCCTCTGTAATGTAATTCTTAAAGGAATAGTCAATAAAGTAATAGGAATAGTCTTCCATAATCAACAATATCAAAGGACACGTGAGTCTGATGAAGAGATTGCTCAATTCATTACCAAAAATGAAATTGTACTGAGCCAGCTGCGCATTTCTTATCTTCTTGTTTAAAGTGCAGCTTTGGTCCAGGTCGATATCAGCCATGAAGCCTGCATCGAAGAAGTCCTTGCATACCTAAAACAGCAATAATTGCAAGTAGGCCGAGTAGACACAATAATACATGAAGAAACAATGCGGCATAGTTTATAAAAGATCTCAGGTGTGTGGTGGTTTAACTGCTCTTAGACATGCTTAGTGTTCACGGTACAGGGGACTTCTGCCAAATTAACACACATGATCCATTATTAAATCAGATCATTATCTTGTGACTTCATGCATAATCTGGTGGATTTGGACTTAATTATACTAACAAAAAGCATGACCACTTAGGGTAACAAAATATAATCTTGGAAAAGGGAGTAAAAGGGTAAAGAGTAGAAATAGAAATGTAAGCTGCTCCTCACAGGTTCATTTATTAGTTGCCATTTGAAACCATGCTTAATACCTTTTGCGCATATTCATCGCAGCTTGGTCCTATAGGCACTACCATGATCTGACGGGGTGACAACCAGAATGGCCTGTTGAAGAAAAAAAAACAAGGTAAAAAGAATGCTAAATACCTTTATCTGTAGAATGAAAATATTCTAATTGATTAAGGCATGAAGCTGTGAAGTCCTCCCAATTAGGTGATTCTACTTACCACTTTCCACTGTAGTTTTCACAGAGAATGGCTATCATCCTCTCTACTGAGCCTAAGACGGCACGATGAATAATAACCGGTCTTCTCTTATCATCTCCATCTTTGCTGCAAATGAACAATATCAGAATAAACAGATGTCCTGCCGTCTTCACAGTGTTAGGACTCATCCCTGTTCAGATGAATGGTCACCATCAAAAGAAAATGAATGCTAAGATCCAAGTTTGTCTTAAAAGATAAGGACGTTTTCCAACAATTTCCGTACCACATCATATAGGGGGTATAAGGCATTTCTGGAGGCAGACGTGCATAACTGGGAGGGGGCAGGTTGGGAAATAAAAGGAAATAAGAACAAAAAAATATATTTTTCTCAATCATAGCTTTTATTAAATATGAAAAAATTGTTTACATTAATTGATATTTACTAGCAAAACTTTTGTTTTCTTTTTTTTCCTAAAGTAATATTCACTTTTTGGGGGTCATCTTATAGGTGGATTGATTTAAAGGTGACAATAGAAGTTTGAAATGTTAACATATTTTTTCTCCCTTCATATTCAGTGACATTTTAAAAAGTGCCAAGAATTCTCACTCACCTCACATACGTCAAATTAAACCTGATGGGCAGCTGGAAATCTAGCTGTATGGTTGCGCACTGATGGTACCGGCCAATGGCATCTTTGATTGTAATATCAATCTGCAATTAAGAGGACTGGTTTGATTAATGATGCCCCTGACAGCACACGGATACCATCATTCCAATAACACTGCGTTGGCTAGAAGGAGCATGCTGCAGATACTCACCTTGGGACCGTAAAAAGCTCCATCTCCTGGGTTTAGTTTCCATGGCTCTCCAAACTCATTTAGGCTGTTTTCTAATTGCTAAGGGTGTAAAGGACAATAAGTATATGTATAGTGCAAAAAACATGCTGCAGGTACCGTACTAAACTGGGATGCCAACTCAGGTGTGGCATGTCTGACCCAAACAATAATGAAAAAATGATACATTTTATAATTACCTTTTCGGCTTGATCCCAAATCTCTATTTCTCCCAGGTAATTATCAGGCCTGGTTGAGAGGTGGAGTTGGAAAGTGAACCCAAACACCGCATATACAGACTGAAGGAACTGAAGACATCCTTTCATCTCTTCCTCTATCTGGAACAGAGCAGCTCCCATTAAAAGCAATGCATTGCGCTGTCATGCCTAACGCTTTAGTGCCTGTACACAGTGAGGCCGCAATGGCATTGTAGGCGAGGGGCAAGTTATTGCTGAATTCCTCAGCAATATAAATGGGGTAGAAGTTGTCCCTTTGACCCCCCCATATGCCACAATAATGCAGATAGATTCGCAGAGAATGAGAAGCTTTTCTGCACCTCTCTTTCTCAGCAAATCTGACCGCATTATTGTGGCCAATTGGAGAACTAGCGCAAAGCAGCGGCGTCACGTGGACAGCATTTCCTCCGTTCCTCTAACTGGGGAGAGGGCGTGCCCATAGGCTCCACCCCTTTGCCAAAGTGCTCCGGGAGGCCCGGTTAACAGAGTAGCCGACAAAAATGGAAAACACAGGGAGAAGCAGATGAAGACAGAAAAACAAGAAGGGGCAAGAGAAGAAGCAGAGTTGCGGAAAAGGCGACAGGGATATGGAAGCGGTCAGCAGAGAAGCTAAGGAGACACTGAGAATCTAAACCCTGAATATAGGCCGCACCCTTACTTTAAAGATTTAAACTAGGGGAAAAGTCTACGGCATATAATCGGGACAATACGGTAATACAATAAAGATTTGCAAATTTTACCTGTTCCATAGTACAGAAAATATGAGCATCATCCTGTTGAAATCTCCTGACTCGAGTAAGCCCACTTAATGTTCCAGAAAGCTCATTACGATGAAGGACCC
Organism: Spea multiplicata; assembly: GCA_009364415.1. Classification (NCBI taxonomy): domain Eukaryota; kingdom Metazoa; phylum Chordata; class Amphibia; order Anura; family Pelobatidae; genus Spea; species Spea multiplicata. The sequence goes on from VKOC01016513.1 coordinate 12,210, forward strand.
CAAAATCTGCTAAGCGCAGGGGTAACTCCCTCCAGGACCGAGGGCGGTGTGAAAACATCAGGCTGCAAATGGATTTCCCAGAATAAGGCATTACTTGAACATTTTGATTAAACAAATTTACAACAAAACATTTTGGGAAATATTGTACTAACAATCTTTGGTGACCATGCAGTCCTAATTGATCATGACAACCCAAAGAAACATTTGGGTACTAATTCTGTACTAGTCATTTATGTAGGGTCAGAGAGGTATACATTTTTTGTGTTAAACCACACCATATTTTCTACTGGCGCATAGTTAGAAAGAAATAAAGAACCATATATGGATCAAAGGCCTTCTTTTCAACTTACCAGTGTCCTGGGCAATTCATTGGTTTAAGAGCGAAAATTTCTTTCTCCACCTCAAAGGAGAACATGTTCTCACTGTAATGCTGCCAGTGACCGGAGGCTTCCCACAGTTTACTGTTGTAGATATTTGGAGTTGCTACCTCTGTAAAATATCTTTTCTGGTATTCTGCCTAAATTAATACACAACGTTGCAGGAGATTAAAGAATAATACAATAATGTTCATACAGCAGTTTATTATGAAGGCATGGATGGAACTATGATTTAGTGTGTAAATGTGTAATATGTGTAATACAAATATGCAGTTTACAGAAGATGGCGGCCAGTAACCAATCCATTTGGACATCGGTCTGCTTTATAGGGAATATTTAAGAAAATGCATAGTGCAAGGTACAGTCAAACCCTTTAAAGGGTGCTTGTTACAAAAAAATATATTCCTAATAGTGTGTCTCTAGCCATTTTGTTTTCTTTCAATCAAATAATCCTGAATTGCAGCTAAATGTGATAGAAATATTCCAAGTCTGCTCGTTGGCTGTTTGCCCGGGTCTGGTTTTCTGTTTGACAATCCAGTTGCTTGTAGGAATAACCTGGTAAGGGCTGCAATTTACCTATAGGACTGTCGTATATATTATAAACTAGCTAGACATTTGCTCCTCAGCATACATCAGACCTTATTGTGCATCGGACATCACTGAGCATGCGAGGAACCAAAGCCTACACATTGCTTAGTAACAGGCCAACGATGGGTCTTGATACCCTATGTTTTAACAAATAATCCGGCATTAAGGAAAATATTTTCCTAAGACTCTGAAATGTGTAACAACATAAAGACAAATCAACACAGTTGCCAGAGCTAGAAATCACTTACTTTAATGAAGTCAATGAGAGTGTTATAAATATGGGCTCCTCTGGGCAAAAAGAAACAGCTACCTGGACTCAATTCATGAAAGAAGAAGAGTTCCTGTTCCTACAATGGGATGTAACAGTAAGTTCCTGTGTATAACAGCCATGTAGATGCTCAGCAATTACCAACTTCACCGTGACCCAAGATAATCTAACAGCTACAACAGGCAAGAAATCAGAGTAGAAGTAAGGGGGGCAGGTTGCAGAATGAAATGCAAACCAAGTCTAGTCATGATAGAAAAATGTAAATTGTTAAAATTAAGTCTAAGTTCTAATGACCTTTACTATGAGGGGATCTTGAGCATACAAGTGGTTAAACTGACAGCCTCAATTATTAGTTAAGTAATGAACTAGGCAAATATATTTTGCAGATATTATTGCAGCAAAACCAACCACAGACAGAGCCTTATTTTGATTTTGACTATAGATAGATTTGTTTCACCACTTATTTTAAATGGCGAGACCAGCACACACCCTTCCAATCTTTCTGTGATCCCTGTTTTTAGCTTCTTCTTGGAATGTCTCCCATTCTTTCATCAGCTTGTTATCAGGGAAAGATATACCATAGATTCTTTGCAGCGTCTCCATGTCAGACTTGCCTTCCCAGTATGTAGACGAATTCTGGAATATTGCATTTATTTGGAAAACATTATTACTGAACACAGATTTACTAACACATCACGTCAGAAAATGCAATGATGATAAATTATATGGTATGTTACTGTTACTCGTCACACAATACGACTGTTATTATGTCGTCACTTGCTCACCTTATAGATTTTTAAGGCTTTGATCTTCCCAGTGTGTCTCACATGGGGTCCTCTACACAGGTCTATAAGAGGTCCACATCTACAAGTGTGAGCCGGATGACAGGACAAGGATATGCAAAGAAAAGTCACACATACACTATATTTAGATCAATTTGTAGATATATCATAAGTATCAGCATTTCAATTATTTGTGCTACCAATGTATTAACCTCTTTATAGTAGAGAGCTTAGCAGCACCCAGATGCCTGTAACACATCAGCAAAGAGGCTCAGCAGCTCTTTAATGTGGTATCCCAAAAGCAGAATTGGGGACTATATCAATGGGCATTATATGTTTAAGAACATTTACATTTATATAGAATCCTAACCCAATAAATGCATGCCATAATACTACATTGTATATATTTTAAGAAAACATTGAGCATGTCAAAAACAATGCTTACTATAGTTAAATAACTATAAATCTCACATAAGTGTACTTGTGTATTTATTTCATTTACCGGTATATGTTTAACCAGTATATTAACAACATCACATTACATTAACCCCATAAGGATGTTGACTATTCTACATTTAAGGGCATAAGCAGTTCCCTATGTCGTAACTAGAGGGGAGGATGAGGCTGTCATTAGACAATTTGTTCCCCCATCAACTGGCAGAGACATACAGCCTCTTCTAGCACAGGTCTAACTAGTGCCCCTCCCCCAGATGAATGGTATGGTCCACAAAGCTACAATGACCAAAGCTACTGCGGGGTTGTCAAAAAGCAGAAATAGATGTATTCACCTGTACACGGTTGTAGTTGGTGTGTCAACCTTTTCATTCAAAATCCGGCACTTAAATTTGTTGTACTAAGAAAAAAAAAAGCACAGAAGGAGAAAACCCAAACTCATAAAATGAATAAAACATTCAACCCCAAAACAGGTCTGGCACTTAACCATTTTAATGTAAGCAAGATATTAAACACTGCATTTCCCATTAGGCATTAGAAATGTACTGCTATTTATGAGCTATTTATGAATGAAGGTCTAAGTTAAGGCAGGTAAAGCTCACAACAGTATTCCCCAGATGGCAAAACTCCCCAACTGAAGATAGGTTACAACTATACATTGTGCAAATTACCAAGAAAGTGTATCGACAAGAAAAAAACGTTTTTCAAAAGGACCCCTGTACATACTGATAAAACTAGAACTATGGTCCTCATATTGTGTTGTTCCATTTAGACAAAAGATGAATTGCAAGCTGTAGTATGCTAAGCTTCTCCATCACAGTTAATACAGAGAGGGAATTTAAATACGCATGGGACAGGCATAAAGCAACCCTGAATCTACGTCAAGACCAAGGGCTGATTAAGGTCCGAGTGTTTATATTAGGAAAAATGTTTTCTATGTCTTTCTCCTGTTACTAACTTACCCTTACTAAATTAACCCCCCTTCCCCATTGTCTCCCTGCTTTTCCTGTTTCACCAGATACTCTCCTTAAATTAATGTAGATATTTCTATTCTACATCCATTACCTTAAACATTTCTAATAGTAGCTCTTTACGGACTTCCAGCCTTTCAAATGGTTGCTTCTCTTTAATAATAGATTTACATATGTTCTCCAGAGCAGGAAATTCATTACTCGACACACCTCTAAAGAGAAAAAGAATAAAGAAGGTCTAAAATCTCTGTTTCATAGCAACTTTTAATCATATTACTTTCACTGTGGAAGGACATATACAATTTATCATGTTTCATTTGGGTTCATTGACAAGTCTGAATGAAAGTTAGGATTAATGAAACATTACATTGTACATTTCAAACTATGCATTACGCTTGGCCAACTCAGCCATTATTGTTGGAACAATTCTTTAACGGTTGGCTTTGGATAGGTCAGCTTCACCTCACCTGTAAACCCAAGCAAAATGGAAATAGTTTGAATGTATGATGTACAGAGTGTCATAATTACGGAAAAACAACACAATTCAGTATTTCTGCTACATCTTTAAACATATTACTTTGTGCTATTGCTGTTCCAACTATGCCTGGATGAATCAGCCCAGAATTTGTTGCAAGGCAAAGGCATTACTTACCTTTCCTCTAAGAACATGTCATAATAAAAGCCATTTTCTATAGGTGGGCCATAGCAAAGACAACCACCATAGTAATTCTCCATTGTCTCTCCAAGGATGTGAGCGCTGGAGTGCCAGTAGACCTTTAGGAAAATAAATATTAGTAGCATTTTATGAGAATACACAGTGAAGTATAACCCATTTCCTCACTCCACAGGTTTTCTTGAATCCCGCACTGAAATCCAGCTAGCGGCTCATTTTTAGTTATCCAGATTTATATTTTAAATGTCTAACATCAATCAAATGCACAGCTGAGGGATTTCAGGTACACGATTCTTTCTTTTCCATTTTGTTACGATAGCAACAACTAGTTAATTTAATCTATTTTCTAAAACTGGAAACGGTTAGTGGCAGAAAATACACTTGATTCCAGAAATCCACTACTGCAGAAAAGAGGCGATGCCTTTATATTTATATATACATATACCTGTGTATATATATATATATATATATATATATATATTTAAATATGTTTATGTACTAATGGTTCATGGACTGCATTAAGGTCTACGATTGCTGAGCTGCAAAATGAATTGTCTTTATGGATGCTATGGGTGACAACAAATTGAAAGCAAAATCGCTGAGAAAAGCTATATGAAAAATAAGTTATTGATCATGTTACAGGAAGCACTGACCAAGCATCTAGGCTGTTTACATACTTTACATGAGCAATGTCATTGGGGCTTTAAGGTAGCAAAAACAAACAGCGAACACGGTAATACAGGATAAAAACTTAATCTAGGGGATACTCTGGGAAAGAAGGACTGAAATAAGTCACTTATGGGGTCTAGTGACTATATTCAGACACAAATAGCTGCTCTCCCATTACCATGACAGGAGCTTTTCAAATTAACAGTGGAAATATGCAAAAGTAATACCTCAATGCCCCCTCCTCCTCTTTGGCATTTCATTATTTGGCAGGGGCTAGTTTTAAAACTGTTCACAGAGACAGAACTGTCAGCAGTCTCACATCTTCTACAAAGCAGCCAAAGGTCTGAACCATTTGTTTAAAAGGACAATCCAATGTCCAAGGGAGCCCCTTTAACAAACAATGCAGAAGACATTTCTAATGATTTGTGAAAAGTTAAAAAAAAAAAAAGTTAACCCACCCCCTCTGTGGTCCCAGGATTCTCACCACTAACCGGCCGCTTGAAGCAGCTTTCCGGTTCGGAAAATAGCTGGGATGTGGCCAGAGGGGCAAATACATATGGGAGGATTCTGCAGAATCTCCGATGCATTTGAAAAGGGAATACCACACAATGTAAAAGGAGCAATCAGCTCTTTAAATCAGTCTACAAACTGTTTCCACTTACCGCTTTAGCTTCCTCGTTGTCAAATGTAAGCAGTTCCAGAGAAGAGTCTCCTTCTAATGGACGGTCTAGATCCCAAAGCTCATTGTTCACCTTGGCTATGATGATATTATCTGCCAATCCACGACTACAGATAAAAATGGATACATAAGAAACAAACAAAAATACAAAAACAAATAAAGAATGTCACATATTTCTCAAAGGAACACAGAGATACATGTTTAATAGATGGGAACCATCCATTTTTTATTACTAGCCATATTAAAAAAGTTTTAACACTATTGAAAAGTCTATTGAGGAACAGACTTCATTAACATTGCCATAAAGAATCAGCTCAGTGTGGGGCGAGTGCAGGGAATACCACCCAAAATATCACATGACTGACAACAATGGAGGCCTCCAGATAAATTACATTTATTGGAACAAAGCAAGAAAAAAACAGCCCCCCAATGCTAACATTTTTTCCAAAGCACTTCCCCTCTAATGATAATTTAGGGCTCAGTTTACAAACTAATGATGGGTCCTTCAGCTTACTTCAAATTAGATAGTTACTAAGGTATAATTGTTGACATTTGCACCTGTTTAGAACATATTAAGTGGAGATGTACAAACCATTTCGCATTTATACCACTTGAACTATGATTAAAATGAATCCGTCAATAATACCGAAGCTACCGATGCACATATAATATAGCAGTCTCATTAGCTGCCAGTGGCACTGCCTGAAACTAACTACACCCACTTTATTATTATTCTTCTGAGCTGATAAATGTGAACTGTTACTGGAACATAAACTCAAAAAATTACAAAAAGGGAATCACACCGAAAAAAAACTAACTTTGGGATGGTGGGGAAATGACCAACATGTACATACAACGAAGCAAGGAATCAGTGTACAGCCAGCAAATACTATTGACAAGTTCCCTCTAACCCTAACATGCCTGTATTGCTTACTTTGTAATTGAAATACCTCTCTGTGCAAGAAGGATTCCATGTGGTTATATATTAAAACATGCAAACAATATATTAAAACATGCAAACACTCATCCATGTTCTGTACTGAATGGATTTCCTAATTACACATTTTTGGGAACCCTAAATCTTTATATGTAATATAAACTATACTTAAGATGCCATGAAGTTAAGGCTAGTACCAACAACATTGCTGTGTTACCTGTTTGTGAAATGCAAACATTTTAAATGCAATACAAGGGAAATCACAATCACAGAGAAACCTTTGGATTCCCTTATATCTTACCTGATGCCAGCCGCCACCTGATATGGTGTTGTTCTCCAGGATTCCCCACTGACTGCTTTCCCGTCAGCTAATGTGATTTTAATAGGCTGACTATGGTTTCTAGCACGATCTGCAAGCAAAGCATCGTGTTCCCTTCTCAAAGCTTCATACAGCTGTAGCCTGTCTGGTATAAATGCTGGAGCATTGCATACCTGTAAATGACAAATATAAACGTAAAAAGACCTATAGGTAAAGAAATGGCAATGAGGAATATTACAATCACCTAATGTTAACAAAAGGGAAATGAAGAAGAACGTTATTATAGAAGCACAGGTAAGCTTTACCAGATAAGCAAGTTAGGCAGGTGGATTGATCCATAGTCCTCCACACCTGAAGACTGGGGAGACAAACCTAATAACAATTCAATTAATTGACCATAATTTGGCAAGTCAGTTGAGGTATGCACCAACCTTCCCAAACGGGGAATTCCTGCCATCACATGCACTTGAATGCTTACGACAGTCCAGTGGTTCTTGAAAATTTCCCCTTTGCCCACACCCCATTTATTTGGCTTGGCAAGTGTTCTGGCACAGTCAGTCAGTGGAAGAGACTTTGTGCTACAGCTCCTTCTAAAGCTATGCCATTTATCCCCCCCCAGAGGTTTAATGAATGCATCATATTAAACTGCAGGGTGGAAAATAAGCATTTGCTAGGGGTCTATAGCTTTAATGATTAAAAATGCAGCAAATTCCATTATATGCTCTGAAGGTATGGGTTTATTTAATGAGATGAGCAATTCAAAGACGTATTAAAAAGACTGCATGCACATATGCATGTTTCATACCTTAAAGGCTAATGTAGGTCATTAAGGAACAAGGGGTGTGTGGTATGGACATTATTTAGTAACCATCCCGGAAGCAAATGGTTATTTTCCACCTCATAGTTACAAAGTACTACTCCATGCTAATCCTACTGTACCTCTCTGCTGCTTTTGACACTGTGGACCACCCTCTTCTCCTTCAAACTTTACATGCTCTTGGTCTCCGTGACACTGCTCTCTCCTGGTTCACTTCCTACCTCTCTGATCGTACCTTCAGCGTCTCTGTATCAAGTAACACTCCCCCCCCCTCCTAGTGGGGGTACCCCAAGGCTCAGTTCTAGGACCCCTTCTATTCTCTCTCTACACTTCCTCACAAACTGATCGCATCCTTTGGCTTTCACTACCACCTATATGCTGATGACACCCAGATCTATCATCTCCTGATCTCTCTCCCTCTGTCTTAGATCGTGTAGCTAACTGTCTCGCCTCTGTCTCTACCTGGATGTCTGCACGCTTCCTGAAACTCAATCTCTGAACTTCTCATCTTCCCTCCCTCCAACGCTAAGATTCCCCCCATCATCTCCCTGTCTACTCATGCACGCTGTCTTGGTGTCACCCTTGACTCCAACCTGCTGTTCACCCCCCACATTCAGTCTGCCTCTAAAATCTGCCTTCTCCATCTTAAAAACATTGTCCGCATCCGTCCCTTCCTAACACAGCATGCCACTAAGGCTCTCATCCATGCCCTTGATTATTGTAACTCTGTCTTAGCCGGTCTCCCTCTTAACCATCTCACCCCTCTGTAATCCACCATGAATGTTGCTGGCAAACTTATCTTCCTCTCCCATTGCTTCACTAACACCTGTCACCTCTGTCGCTCTCTTCACTGGTTACTAGTGCGCTACAGGATTCATTTCAAAATCCTCACTCTTACTTTCAAAGCCTTTCACAGAGATTCCCCTACCTACATCTCCTCACTCATCTCTAAATACACTCCTAACCGGTCTCTCTGCTCTTCCAATGATCTCCTATCCACTCCTCTGATTTCTAGCTCTCATGCATGCTTACAAGATTTCTCCAGGGCTGCCCCTATCCTCTGGAATGTTCTCCCCCGGTCTATCAGTCTCTCCCCCTGCCTTTATTCCTTCAAAAAATCCCTCAAGACCCACTTCTTTAAGGATGCTTACAACATAGCACACCAACGCCCTCCCTTATTCCTTTAGCTCACCTTTCCTACTCCCTCTCGTGCAACACATTTACTAGTGTGGCTGCTCTATCCCTAACAACGGCACTTTTACCTATTGTGTAAATACACCCTAAAACCCTCTAGATTGTAAGCTCATTTGAGCAGGGCCCTCCTCACCTGTTGTCTCTGGAAGTCAATTTGTTATGTCACATACTACTTGTTGTATCCTGTCCACCCATTGTACAGAGCCCACTGTACGAAATTTGATGGCGCTATATAAAACAAATAATAAGAATACTATATAATATGCATTATTTGTTCAAGAGGACACTAGGTATATTAACGTCTAACTCTTGTGATGGGCTGAGTGCATCAGGCTTATCACTGTTAAAACTGAAGAGTAAACTTCACTACCCATTCATGTGAGGAAAGCTCATTGATGGTGGTGTGTTCAAAGAGTTTATCAGCAATACAGGGAATCACAGGAATTATGCATGGTCCTGTAATATGTTATGTCCACTAAAACTGGTTTATGGCTGGAGACCTGAATGCCTCCATATAATAAGAACCCCTAGTGGTTCTTGTTGCATTTTTTGAACACCTGGAGAGTGTTTATTACGGGCTGCAGCTGAGTATCTGGTCAGCAAGAGGAAGGGAAGTATATTCATCTATTTTCTTCTCTGTATATCCCATTTCATACTGGTTTTCATTACATTTTTTGCCTCCATATAATATTCAGTGATGTATAGCCTGTGTCATGTTTGACTTAGTTTCAGCTGCTATGTATACTGAAGCAAGTCTCAGATTCAGATTTTTTTTCATTTCCAAACGCTGCATAATAAAGCTTTTTTGTTTCCCTAGCTCATTCATAGAAATTCTATTAATGCCCCCACAATGAATCAACCAGTTAACTATTATATGCTTCTGCACAAATATTTTATTTTTAAAAAGCATAACAGTAATTGAATATTTTCCAGGAATAGGTAGTTTATTCTGATGTAAGATGAGGGTGAATAATATAATTCCCCCCCCTAAAGGTATAACTTAGTCAATTTAACTAAGTTATAACTCACCCAAAGCCATCTCTTCAAACCACGATCTTAAAATACAAAGAAAGCAAGTACAAAGAGTTTGCACAATGGTTTATTAAAGTAAATGATAGTTTATACAGAATATATAACTCATTTGAAAACTCACTTTCAAATAAAAAGCTTAAAATGCATACACAGATATTATTTAAACATTCTACATTATTCCAATCCTGTAGAACAAACATAATTTGTAAATGAGACAAAATGTACACATTTATTGTGACCCTAAAAGACATAGAAGCCTGGAATAGTATTGTTGATACTTACATTACTTTACGCTAAATCATATCATATAAAACACCATGAATATTTAAGCAGCTTTCTCAGTTTCTACTGCGACAACCAACAGTGTCTGGTTTTGTGTCATATAACAAATATTCCTGACAATAATTAAGAATGAGGATTCTTTTTTACATGGACTACAGAATTTTTGGGAAAGGTGTGATAATTTAACAGTATTAGAATTTTTCCAGCGCTGCATCTTTTGATCAAGGTGTTAAATGCAGCACCTTTAATCTTTAGTGAAATACCATTTATTTTTTTTTGCTGAGGCCAGATGTTGTAATTCTCTTCAGACACAAAAGGACCAACAGACTGGTGGTAAAGTTGGGCTGAAGCTGGCCCTGACCAAACAAGTATAGTAATTTTTATATATATAATTGTGCAGTTACAAATACCTCCCAGTGGAACGGTGTTTATCCAAATCAGGAAAAAAGTAAACTGGGCACTAAAGTTAAAGGGGCTACAATACTACACACCTGGGCACATTCATGTATTTACTGTTAGCAGCAAACTTCATTGCAATAGAGGTCAGGAATACAAAAAAAAAAGCCAGGTGTTGATTGGCCCTGTTCTCCCACGGCGAGAAAAGAAAAAATACATATACTGGAAATAGTTCTGTAGTTATCATACAATATAAAATAAACATTGGATTGTAGCATCTTGTCTATTGTCTAATAGTAATGAAATCTGGAAAATTGTCCAACGTCTTCATTTTAATAAATGACAAGCTGAAAACAAGAAAAAAACTGTGTGTTATTTCCAATTATGGAGACATGAAGGTGGGTTAATGGCTTGAAACCAATGAAATTATATTTACTATATACAAAGACACACATTATCGCTTACACATTGGATGTGGCTCATCTTTGATACAATCCAGAAGTTGTTGGTCTTTCTTCAGTAAAAGTAAATAATTGTCTGGTGACTAAAGAGAATTAAAAAATTAAATTTTGGAAAATTACATGAAGTATGAAATCTACTATTCATACAATACTTACACCTGTATAACGTGAATATTTGTAATTATACATAGAATTATTAAAGTGTGTGTGTGTCGTATATATGAGTGTGTTTGTAAACAGAAAATACATGTAGATTTTAAGTATGCCTTTAGTATTCACATCTAAAAGTGTTTTTGTACTGGAGACAAAATGTGTTTGTCAACAAGGATATAGAGGTGTAGAGAGTTAAAAGCCAGGTCTGTGGATCAGACCTACGGTTTGTGCAAAAGATGCACAATGTACTCACTGGATCTTTAAAAAGAACTTTCCACGTGGCGTCTGGTGACCTGTACTGAAGCCCTTCCTGGTGTTCCAGCCACCTGGGTAACATACAGTCACTGACGTTAACAACTTGGTCCTGTGTGGCTGGTTCCCTATACTCCTCCAGCCTTAACAGAATGATTGTTGTTGCAGTTTCTTTTAGCGCCCCCTAAAATACATTTTAAAAAGCGCTGAACAATAAATATACAACTAAAGAAAATTCGTGCAGATAAAAAGCAAATTAATTATAAACGAAATGAACTTACTTGAAGCGGGAATATGACTTTCCACGGCTGGCGCATGGTGTCCCAATATTCTCTTCTATGGATGAGCTGGAAAAAGTCTGGGTGTCCATCTTTCCTGCTTACAGAGGGTACCACTGATGTGTGTGTATGTCCTTCTCGGTTATTTTTTGGTCCTCCTCTCATTCCACATGGCAATGTTCTCTTCTTGGGTCGTGATGCAAAAGAACAGAAATGGAGTCCTCTGATATAATGGGGATTACACCCTTTTACATTAAATGTTTTTCATGGAAGCCAACTTCAGTTCCAAGGGAATCAACATACAAGCACAGAGAACTTTGTTCAATGACCTGTCTAAATGCCATAAAGAGTGCACTCTAAAACAATAACCAGGGCACAAATGCCCCTTTACCTGCAGAAAGTACAGTGTGCACTGATTCCAGCTGCAAACCAACCACTGGATGCCTGATGCTGTTAGGGCAGGTCATGGACACAGCAGAAGCTCATTACAACCAATACTGTACACCACACAGTAGGAGTACTTTTACGTTTATTTTGATGACTTTTCACCCCCGTGAAAGTATATTTGTTTTAGAGCTAATACATTTGTTTCAATCAATGTAGCCAAGTTCCAGATAAATTAAAAAAAAAATACATTTCTGTGTCAGCTACTGGGTGAAGCCCCCCCCCAATGAAAGTGTCTGCAAATAATGTAGTAATACAAAGATCTCTGTAACTCTAAGTAAGTGACATACTGTCAAGCTACATACATTGATGTTGAAAGGGTGTGTATAGTCTAAAATTCTATGATGAAGACAGGTTATTAAATCAATATAATCTACTATTTGAATAAATTATACAGTATTCCAGGGCACTCGCATTATCAGAGACCATTTAAGTGTGTTTTTCCAATGGGTTTAGGTTTTCATGTTGGATTCCCTTTTGCAACTAATACATTCTATTATTATTGCTCTATAGAAACCATATGCAGCTACATTATTTAAGAAGTTTAAACATTATAACTGGGTTTCTAGGCATTTGTTGCAGGGGACAGGCACCCGGCTTTTCCCGATTCCCATAGTATTTGAAATCATGTCGATAGTGTTTTTTGGCAACATGTAAACGTAATGCTACAATTTACACCACACTTAATAAACTATATTATATACAGAGTTAATACACATTAAAGACTGGGTAAACTGTTACAGTTACTGTACATAGCTGATGTATATTTTAAATAAAAATATATTTTAAGTAAAACTGTTAAAAAAGTTACAAACATTAATACACAATGACATACTTAGAAGGCATTAAATAAGACACATTTAGTTCAGCAGTGAATATAGATGCTGTACTTTATTACATAGTAGAACAAAAGGAAATACCTTGACTCACTTCCACGTGTCCCAAAAAAAGAAAAACGATTGAATCACAATATTAAAACTGTTATACTGTTTTTATATGGGATGCAAGTTAGTGTTTCATATGGTGGGGTACGGAAGTTAACGCTGTAAGCATCAACAAGGCTAAAGCTCTGCCTTTGCACAGGAGATCAGGCTGCCAATTGCCAACCTAGTCTCCCCGCTGCTAGCTGGGGCTCAAATGTATGGCCCTAAGCCAGGGCTCAACAAATCCCAGGCACCAGGTCGCCATGGCGACTGATAATTTTGTCCTGGCGCCTAGGTGTTCGTGAGCCAAACCTATAATTGGGTTTAGGCGTCTGTGCCTTGCAGACAACCCACCCTCCTCACTGAACGGGGCTGGCACCGCCCACGAAGGTCACTGAGTCACGCTGGCAAGCTGACTCAATTCTATTTCGGATCAACGGGGACGGCTTCTTAAAATGCCACCCCTGTCGATTCGAAATAGAAGTGAGTCAGCTGGCGCCGCTCAATAACTTACGTGGGTGGCACCAGCACTGCTCAATGACCTTTGTGGGCGGTGCCAGCCCCGTTCAGTGAGGAGGGTGGAGCCGCCGGCAGCAGCAGCGGGGTTGTCTGCATTGCACAGATGTTTGACAGCGGGAATCCAACAGAGTGCACATCGGGGTCTTCGGTCAGGTAAGTTGAAGTAACTGGGGACATGCTTGGCAGTGGGAGACTGGGACAAAGATGGCTATGAGAAACTGGGGGCAAAGGCAAATTCTGATCCCAGTTTCCCATAGGCATCTTTGTCACTAAACATGGGACTATGGGAAGCTATTTAGTGATCAAAGATTGCCTTATGGGAAACTGGGGACAGGAGTTAATTAATGGGATTAATTAATGGTAATTAAAAGTATGCACTGGTGCTTTTTAGTGCTGGGGCAAAGTGTGAGTGCTGGGGCAAAGTGTGAGTGCTGGGGCAAAGTGTGATGGCTCCTAGATTTAAAAAAATTGTCAAGCCCTGCCCTAAGCTCAGCGATTTAATGTGAGTGCACTTTCACATTACATTAAATTAAGAACAAAAAACTAAAATCACCTATACCATCCCTGCAAAAATAAAAATATAATGCCTCTCACTAAAAGTTTGGCTCTGTAGCTTCCCCAAATCCCAAGCATGCAGGGTATTTCAGTATTAGGCAAATTTGCACACAAACTGGTGTTTCTGCAGGTGGACATACCCTGTGCTACAAATCCAGAGCACTGCAAAGAAGGGGTAGACCCCCCGCCTCCATATCACAGCAGCCTCGGCAAAGAAGGGGGAGACCCCCGTCCCCATATAATAGCAGCCTCAGCCGGTGCGAAGGGGGAGAACCCCGCCTCCGTATCACAGCAGCCTGTCGCTGTGAAGAAGGGAGACCCCCTGCCTTTGTATCACAGCAGGCTCAGCAGTGAGAAGAAGGGGGAGACCCCCCGCCTCCGTATCACAGCAGCCTCGGCAAAGAAGAGGGAGACCCCCGTCCCCATATAATAGCAGCCTCAAAAAAAGGAAGCCCTAATAAAAAATACAATACACAATTTGTGTGTGTTCACTAAATGAGAGAGGGAAATTACTGCAGAACAAGGACATAGCAGAAATGCAGTCTTCCACACGTGAAAAAATGCCTTTGTCCTAAAAGGGTGAAAAATAACTGATGCCGAAGCTCGGCATTTTCAGGGTGTATTGACTAGTTTTCAAGAGCATTGCTAGAAACAGCAACATGTTTGTGTGATGCTTGCTTCGCTATTATTCTACAATACCTGACTTTTCTTGCAAGAATTGAGTCATAATTCACTTCAGAATCCAAACAAATCTACAATTTCATAACATGTACCTCCTCTTGCTTGGGTCCAACTTCAGATCCTGATTTCTTCACTTTTTTTCTCTTGTTCTGCTGAGTGGATGGCTTTTCACACCCATTCTGAAAATAAAGACATATTCAAGTGAAAATACTAAACACAATATGTTTTTTTGGGGAGGGATTATTTTTTTTATTATACCATATTAAATTATACTTCAACTATGAAAATCAGTTGAGGCTATTTAGCATCTTGTTATTCAGACATTGTAGACACAACCTTGGGCTCCATAGGATAAATAGAGGTAAACCATTACACTATCTCTACAGATTTCTTCCATGTCCTGCAGGAAGATCTACGTCTAATGATACATCTTAAGAATATTGGCAAAACACTAAAACCAGGGGAAGAAATAGCCATTGACACTCCAGTTCTTGAGCTACATGATCCTGAGGCAGTGAAGTTTGCATCAGTGAAGACTGATCAGTGCAATTGTACGGTATGTCTGGACTTCAAGTAGTTAACAATTTTAGGACTTGATAAACTCCAAGAAACATTACTACTAAAGAATTTTATTAAAGCTCTCTAAGTCATTCCTTTTCCTTTCCATATAAGTGCCATACCACATAACTTGCCAGTAAACGTTCCCTGTCCTCGGTAGCACATCTCTTACATTGTAGGCGTATACAGCTGCTGTATCTGGACAGGTGGACAGAGCTTCTAAATATATCTGCCTGGCTGCTGCATTCAGTAAATGTGTCATCAGCCTCTAATGCAGACTTTGCCGTTTGGTAGCCTTGAGGAAAAGGTAATTATAGGTCAGAAGCTTGGAAAGGGGTGCCGCTGAAAACTAGCAGATTGAAGTTTTCATTTGAACTGTAATTACATTTCCATACTTAACATCAGTTCCTTATAAGCCTTATGCCTACTTAGAAACAAGAAGGAAGAGTCGAGAAAGCTAGAAGCTCAGTAATGGAGAAAAATGACTGGTAAGTGATTAGTCTATGAAGCCCAAGACTCCTTACCCATAAGAAGTTGCTTCTGACTCAGATCAGGTTATCCTGTGTGACCCCCAACAACACTAGTCTATGTTCTGAGCAGAGTTGTATGAAGTGAGCACGCAATGAGGGTCCTCAAAGGTAGTGAATCTCTATGGTAAATGAAGGCTGATGCAAATGACATTGATGGCTCCAAAAACGCTTTCTGAAAATCCAGTTGCCAGATACAGATCTACGATATTCGGGATGGATATTCTTTGTAGACGAACGCAGTGAAAACAATGAAGGGGAGATGCAGCAATTTGAACATGAAAACAATCATCAATCAGTCCAGAACCGCTTATGTAAACATATATTGCAGACATATACCGGTATGTGCATATGTAGATTTACATGGTGCAGAATCCCCCATATGCATTTGCCTGCCCTCCAGCTAGTTCCTGTTCATTTAAACAAATATAAGTGCATATAATACACTTACTGCCAGTCAGCGCCAGTACTGACTTGGCAAACATTCCGGGAGGGGACCCTGTGCATAGATGTGGAAAGAACCCCCACCAAGTTCAATGGGAGATCTTTCCTGCCACCGATTGGATGCTTCATGCTTTGTGTGGAAGTTGGCCCACAGAGCGGGTGGAAAGCTGCAGTGTCTCCATAAGGCAAGTCCATTTCTTCTTCTAACTTTGGGAAAAGCATATGAATGTACTTACAAAGTATGCACTGACTGATCAGGGAGATCCCTCAAAGTCTCATTAAATCATAAAGTAACCGTAGTAAGAGATGTGAAAGAAGGTGGATACTAGCGAGATCTCTTTTACGTTAACTAGCGTCTGGGTTTGTAGATCTTGTAACAGCTAAGGCACCTTTTTCAGATTAATAACACAACTCAGGAACTGGTATGTTTGTTTAGGAACCGAGCGAACACAAACACACCCGTACCCAGTAGCAAGGAATGCCTGGGGTTGTAGACCTCGATTCTGAAATTCAAATACAATCAATATGTGGTATTCTCTGGGAACAGAAAGAGCTATATACGAATACATGGAATAATGCCGCTTGGAATACCTGGCACATTCGTCAGCATGTTAAGTGGAAAGTAGGAGATCACGATTAATTGAGGTGGTGCATAAATTGTGGCTTTACTGGGGTATTTCTACAATTGACAGATGCACCCATTCTTTTATAAGACTGGTCCTGCCACCTTATATATACATACGTTTTACCTACTTTGCTAAAGATGACAGAAATGTTATTTTCTAGGATTTTATTTAGGTTTTGCTCGTTTACCTTCCCAGCTGGTACTGCTTGTGGATCACACAGGACACAAAGCATTTAGATTACCCAGCTATGTTTTTGTATGTGTAGCAATGTATTCCTTGACTAAAAGTATATATATATATAAAAAAAAAAAACATCCCAGTGGTTGAGGGGTTTATTGCAGAAAAATGAATATAAAATAAAAATTGAAATACTCATAAAAAGACATTTATTACATGTAATAAGTCATCTTTCTTAAATACAGTTTGGGGTTTAAAAACAAATAATAAAGATCCGTGTAGAGAAATTTTGCATTCGCATGTGATAAATCCCAATTGTGGTATACATCAAAGGGTTTTTTGTTTTTAAGAATTCTATTTGTTTTCCAGAGTGCACAGATGACCTTGGTCACTTATAGGTCTTGTACAACACCTTTTCTTTTTGCCACCTTGGGAGGGGTGGGATTTCTTGTTGTTTTCTTAGATCTGGTTACCATGCTGTGACTTCAGTCCAGATGAAGGTAATTGTCTTAAACCTTTTGGGATTCAATTTGGAGTGAAAGAACAGGGATCAGGCCAAAAGCATAATTTATTTGAATGAAGTCCAGGGGTTATACACACGGAAAGCATTTGTTAAAAGGTTAAAGCTGTTTTCTTATGTCCGAGAGGGGAATACCTTGCCTTGTAACGGGGGAAAAAACTTGGCTAGAAAGGATCTCCCCACTTTGTGTTTCTTGCATGACCTGATTTAGTGTCTCATGAAATTAAGGTTATGCACATGGTAAAATCTTGATTTGGTGGAAAAAAAATAACCTTAAATAGCCAGGGATAAAAAAAAAATGGCTAAAAATCCACTGCTTTTTCTTGCATTCCATATATTACATTTGTTGGCTATTAGACATGTATTTGTCAGAATATGATCATGTCTGACTCATGATCATACCTGGGAACTTCCGGTCTGCAGCTACCCGGAGGCTTCCCTCGCGGGACACGGCCAGGACTGCCCACCGACGTCAGTGGGAGTCCCCTGCCGACGTCAGTGGGAAAAACCCCCTTTTAAAAGGTAAATAGACAGGGATCGGGGCGTGTCAAGACCCTGCTCCCTCGACCCCGGAGGATTCGGGTCTTGACCCGAAGAACCGGTGCAATATACGGGTCAAACCCGAAGAGTTCCCAGGTATGCTCATGATCACACCTTGTATGATTCCATCCTCTATAGTAGAGCCCTGTGCGGGTCTCTTTTCCTAATCTGGCTCCCACTGAATTACTGACCATTACCACCCTCTCCAGCAACGTATGTGTGTCCCATCCCGCCCGCTCCCGCAAACATACTATTTCACAGATACTAATTCACAGATACTCATTCATTCCCTCAATCACACATACTCATTCATACATCCTCCTCCACCCACTAACCTGAACTGCAGATCTTTTGGTGCCGCTCGCAGTCTTCCACAGGGGCCGATGCTTCCCTCTGCATTGCTCGCACCCTGTGCAAATAAGTTCTCTTGTTCCGCCCAGGGGAGGCAGGAACGGAGCAGGGTCATGTGACGTGACATAAATTCACGTGACTCCTCTGGGTTCCTGCTTCCACTGGGCGGAGCAAGAGACACCGTGTGTGCGAGCAACGCAAAGGATTACCGGGACCCGCAATTATATCGTGTGACCACCCTCTCCTGCACGCAGCACACGGATTACTGGTCACACCCGCAAGGTTTTTTGATGCGTCCCACGGGACCCGCATCCCGATGCAGTCCTCTACTCTATAGTTATTCTATAAGTGCTTTGCATGCGTAGTCACCAAAGATTCCTCAGCATCATTAAGTATCATTTTTATTGGTGTATTAAATGTTTTGGTTTTTTTTCTGTCCAGTTCAGTCATGGCTGTAACCCAGGACCAGGGAAAGAAGAGGGCATTTCAGGAACGCTAGACTTTTAAGATGTTCTCCGTGTAGATACTGGTCATGTTCTTCTGCTTTCAACAATCGCCTGTTTTCTTACCATATTTACATTCCTTCCCTAATTCCATTAAACGTATCAACATGCTTCCTGCAATGCATTTATGCACTTCTCTTATTTCACAAGTGCACACCTTCATTGTACTAATCCTCCATAACCCCATTACATTTCCACCATTCACACACTGCTTATTCCACGTATTACCATATGCCCCTGCTATTCTTTTTGTACACCGCCTGCTTCTTCTGTACACCCCTAAGAGCAATAATGTCAGCTACAGGCCTAACAAATCACAATCACACCCGCGCAATATACATGAACACGAGGGAGGATGTATCGATACAGCCGGCACAACAAGGATGCTCATTTTGTGTACAATCACAGCTATAGCAATCATACTTATCTAGTTGTATGCATTAAGAGCATTCAAGTAATCAGACAATGTAAAACATAACCCGGAAAGGGGCATTAAGTTGGGGAAAGATTTGACATAAAACCATTACAGCAATGTACGTGTACGGCAAAGGAAACCGCTGGTTGCAGTTGTGGGTCTGTGCCCCTCCAGAAACGTATCCGGTCCTTTATTCTGACTGATGCCCTGTAACCTTAACTCAATGTATGTCACACATCCGTGTAGGAATGGTATGGCGGAACGTAACGCAGTCCTGATGTATATGTGCGTTACTACAAAAACAAAAACAGAGCTAGGCCAGCGACACTTAATGTGAATTAAAGGGCATTCACTTTCATGCCACACAAGGCAGATGATGTCAGCAGTGCAAAGTGTGATGCAGTATAAGCCATCCCAGCAGCCAACACCCCTATGGAGTATGGAGAACATGCCATTAAATCAGTGCACACACGCGTGACAGGACTGGACAAGGGGAACCCACGCGTGTCAGAGCCCGAGGGGTGTAAATGCATTACACTGCCTCACCTGCTTATCCTCCGGCGCTGCCTTAGCCCCATCCCCGGGCCTCTCCCCGGTCGCCCCGTCTTCCTCCTCCCCGGAGCAGTCTTTCTTCTCTTCCTTCTCCAGCCTCCCGTTGCAGAGCTGGCCGCTGCTTTCCTCAGGCCTCCCCCTCTCCTGCTCCTCCTTTAGGCTACGCTGCAGGTGAACTATGCGGTACTTGAGCTTCTCGTTCTCGGTCCGGAGCTGCTCCAAGGCCGGGCTGGCGTTCGCTTCCACGGTCCCGGTTAGTCCCAGGTCAAGCAGCCGGCCGATTTCATCACTAAGGCGGCGAATTTCCTCTTCCTGGCCGGACAAGCGGTCTGCTATCTGGGCGGCCATGGTCCGAAGTGAAATGCACGCTGACAAGCAGTGACAGCTGCAGGCCTCGCTCCTTACTGCAGGCTCCAGCGCGCAGTTACCGTACTCCACCGCTGGGCCGCATTACACTTGCTTTAAAACACTGCTGACTGACACACAATGCCTTAAATTGGTAGTATGGAGCAGAGCTGAAAATACGGTACAGTTACCATAGTAACCGGGCGCCTGCTTGTCCTTTAGGATTGCCCTCCACCAAAAATGTATGTGTTTTGTCATCGTATTTTACATGACTTCAACCAAATAGCAGCAAAGAGAAAAAAAAAACAATGCAGTAAATGGGTAGCTAAATTATTATTATTATAGAACCTCCAAATTCACCAGTAACATAACAGAAAGCGGATAAAAGCCACCCCGACATCCATAAATAATCTTATAGAATGTGAAGAAAGCATAATTTTATAAAATAATAACAGAAAACAAAAGAGAAAGCAAGAACGTTTCGAAAATATTCCTAGGGAGGGAAATCATTCCTTTGTGTCGCTACACTTGCTAAATCATGACATTTTATTACAAGACAGGCTTCATATTATGCAAGTTTAAAGAAAATGCATAGTAATTCGTTAAAGAAGAGGCATGATGAATAGGCTAAAAGTAGAGTCCCTAGTAGACTTGGGCGCAGGCAAAGTCTCCATGTTCGTCTTCGGGGAAGAAAATCTTCGTATTCTATGAATATTCCCCAGTTCCCCTGTTCGTTTCTGGGAGAATATATATATATTGTTTGTATTCGTTTTTGTTATCGGCCGATTTTTGTAGCCTAAGCCTTCCGTAGTATAGCATGGGTTGATGGGAATCCGTAGGATTGCGCCAGGAGTTCAAGGTCCGTAAGAGTGTCTCGCTGGCAGGAGGCTCGTCTTGCATCAACCAATGGAGGGCAGCAGCTCTTCATTGTTATCTATAGTCTATAATTATCCCCAAAAACTAGATAGAGCTGGTTGTCAGCTCTGTCATTTCCTTGACCAGACAAACCCCACCACCCATTGGACAAAAGTTGAAAATGCCTCAAAGTAAGAGCATGACAGTAAACATCCCAACGGGAGGCACTTATCAAAAAAAAATATAAACCATTAATCTGAAAACCCAGGGAATTGGAACACTCTGGATGAATGGGTAAGAGCTTCGACGCAGCCCCTATGGCCACCTTTGCCGCCAGTGCTCCCTTCCCACATCTCTTTACCGTCAACAGGGCTTTGTCAAACAATGCATATGACACTGAACTATCTTCTTTTCATATAGCATCCTGTAGAAAGCATCCACTTCTAATGCTTCTGGATCTGGTCTGTGGCCGAAGAACCTTGGTAATTGGGAATTCAATCGAATAGCAAAAAAATATTTTTCTCTTCAGACAAAGAATGAGTATTTTTGGATGTCGGGGTGGCTTTATATGCTTTTGGTGAATTTGGAGGATCTATAAATGGCAAAATATTTGAACTATTCGTTGTAATGTGTTTTCTCTTTGCTGCTATCTGGGACTAATAAAGTGATAATATGTAGCCTCCTAAACATGTTTCACACAATAACAATAAATAACCAGGGCCGGCCTTAGGGGTGTATGACCTGTGCGGCCTCACAGGGCGCCATGGTAACAGGGGCGCCTGTCTGGGACTTAAATTAAAACATCTTTTTTGTTTATTTTTAACTTTATTTAACATCCTCCATGTTAGATAAAGTTTTTTAACTTTAACTCCCGGGCAGGGGGGGCGATCAGTCGCTTGTGAAGTTTTCAGCAACCGCTTGCCGCTAAGGCCGGCTCTGTAAATAATTGCATAGTGGGTACCAAAAAGAATTAAACATAAATGTGACACCAGAAAGAAAAAGGATGATATAACATTTTTTTGGCTTGCATCATAATAAATCATCATCTTTACTTATTAGGCAAGATGGGCAGACCCTAAGGGTTGTGATCTAGTGTGGGGAGCCACCACCAGGTTAGAGGTCTCATCCTGCTCTATATACAAAACTGCATTGACTACATAGTATAAATGGCCAAGTAATGCACAGAGGCTATCATACCAAATAATAATTTGTGTATTAAATTGATGTTTCCTGATTGGTCACTTGGCTTTAGGGTCACCACATCAGCTAAGCAATTTGAGACAGATGCTTACTGTGAATTTGATTTGCCTTTCTTCCGGACATGCTCCTGTCCTCTCGATGACCTCAATACAATCCTCCTTACAATCCCATCAATGCTTTTTATAGAAGTAAACACTGCCCCAGGATAATGTATAGCCATTTGAAAAAGAAAGTACACCTGTTTGGACATAATAACAATTATCAGTTCCTTAGCAGGTCTAAAAATTACATAAATACAACCTCTGTTGAACAACAGCACATGACATATTACACTGTCTCATGATTTATCCAACAAAAATAAAGCCAATATGGAGACGAAAAACTAACTTAACCTAACTGCTTCCATAGGAACTAGGATACTAAGTAGCAGGTGCTGCTAATCATATGCCCTTGATTAATTCATCATCAAAAAGTGTGAGGAAAGACATCAGCAATGATCTTAGAGAAGCAATTGTTGCTTCCAATCAAGCTTGGAAGGGTTATAAGGCCATATCCAAACAATTTACAGTCCATCATTCTACAGCGAGAAAGATTATTTAAAAGTGGAAAACATTCAAGACAGTTGCTAATGTTTCCTGGAATGGATGTCCCAGCACATTCACCCCAAGGTCAGATTGTGCAATGCTCATAGACAAAAAAACCCCAAGATTTACATCTCAGACTATACAGGCTTCAGTTAGCATGTTAAATGTTAAAGTTTCTGACAGTACAATTAGAAAAAGACTGAACAAGTATGGTTTGTTTGGAAAGGTTGATAGGAGAAAGCCTCTTCTCTCTAAAAAGAACATGGCAGCATGGCTTAGGTTTGCAAAGTTGCAAGACTTGAACAAACTACAAGACTTCTGGAACAATGTCCTTTAGACAGACAAGACCAAAGTGTAGATGTTTGGCCAGAATGCACAGCAGCACAGTTGACAAAAACCAAACACAGCATATCAGCACAAACACCTCATACCAACTGTCAAGCACAGTGGTGAAGAGGTGATGGCTTGGACTTGTTTTGAAGCCACAGGACCTTTGAACCTTGCAGTCATTGAGTTGTCCATAAACTCCTCTGTATACCAGAGTATCTCTTTTTCACACGGCATATTTGTAGGTATGTTTGTCACCATTGATTCATAGACGGATAGATGAGTAGATGGGTAGATTGATAGATGTGACCCTTCTAAAGGTGTACTTAACTTACATTATAAATAACTATCTGCCAAGCCACTAGAGTAGCTATTAGTCTTCCTCCATCTCACTTGGAATAATTTTGCTAATGGAAAGCCGTGTTGCAAATCATTAGATTACCTCATTAATGGTAAAGCAGCACCGTTTACAGTCTGTCTTATTAATTGAACTTTTCACCCGGAACAAGGAAATTTAAATATAATTAAAATCTTAGATAAAAAATGAAGTGCTGGTAGATACTGCTGTTTGCGTGGTTGAAACCATAAAAAATGATTTCGCATCGGAATATGTGGAAAAAGCTCATGAGTGTTTACATGTGTGCATTAAATATGAATGACCCCTTGGCAGGTTAAACTGTTAAAACCTATGCGTACCAAACACTACTATATGTTGTTCAGAATATTACCATCGCTGACACCAACTCACAAATGTACACAGAAGGCAATCCTTTTGGCCAGATGGCTTTATCTACAGATGTTTGTAAAACAGACATCTGTCCATTGAGAGGTAGAATAGCATATGCATTATCTCTGATGACAGATTACTAATGGCAGAATAATTCAACTAGGATTGTCATAATCTCTAATGTTAATCCTGTTTCATTAAATGGAACCATTCCAAGGATTTATAGCACTTAGAAAAGCAGGTTTCAAAGACATTAGTTGAATAGAAAATTATTGCTTGTTTAGTCATTATCTGCAAGAGAAGGTGGATAATCTGTATCACTCCAGCATTAGTGTTTTACCCATAGTCCCAACATGAGTGTCAGGGTTCAGCCCCAGCCCTGGAAACTGCCAGGCATGGCCGCCCCTTTAAGTGGTCTGCCTGGAGTTGAACTCCTCTCCACAGTTTGCTGTCTTGTTTATTTCTGTCTGTATTGTATGTACCTTTGCCCTCTTTCCCTTATACATATCAACTCCTCAATCCATCCCCTGTGTTCCTTGCCTTGTTCCCTGTCCTTTGTGGCATCCTGTACCATGTTTGTATTATCTGGCTATGTATATAATCAATGTGCTGTGTATTTATGTTCAGCTGTGTTTTGTTATACTATTATCCTGCCTTCCTCACCTGAAGCCTAGACAACTCACACCTGATCTAATGAACAGGCTTTATATCCCTGCCTCCCAGTAACAGTGGTGTGAGTTCATTAAGTTCTTTGGAGCCACAGTTCATGCCAGACGCTGGATTTGTCTATTGAATTTACCTCCCTGTCTGTTACCTCTTTGACCCAGACTGCCTTTTGGATTTACCCTTTTGCCAGCCTGTTACCTGTTTCACCTGGACTGCCTACTGGATTTCCCCTTTTTGCTTGCTCCCTGTCCCAGACCCCTTTTGGATACTTACCTGGACTTTTTTACCCTCGTACTCCCCAGCAGTCTGTATACATGATATGCCTTCTACTCTGCTGCTTCTGGTGAGATGTCTGCTTTGCTTTGTGTAATATACCTATAACCAAATCTTCCGCTTGTGTCATTTTTGAAGTGTATTTCTATCACTGCGTTCTTACGCTCCCCCGCTCTGGACTCCAACATCCAGTTAAGGGCTGCAATATGATGAGCCTGACAACGAGTGCGGTTAGAGCAAAGTGGGAATTTTAATCTAATCATAAACAGTAGCTGGCAGTCATATTATTTGCTTCTGCCACATCATCAATAAACACTAGTGACCCAGTGCCCATGTCATCACACTGCATCCACCTTGTTTTATAGACCATGTTGTATGCTTCGGATCCTGAGCCGTTCCAAGCCTTCTCCATAGCTTTTTCTTCCCCCCATTCTGATAAGGTTGATGTTAGTTTCATCTGTCCAAAGAATGCTGTTCCAGAACTGGGCTGGCTCTTTTGGATGTTTTTTTTGCCAAAGTCTAATCTGGCCTTTCTATTCTTGAGGCTCATTTACCCTTTATGGTAGACTTGGATAATGATATGCCTACATCCTGAAGAGTGTTCTCCACTTGGCTGGATATTGTGAAGGGGTCTATCTATACCATGGTAAGGATCCTACGATTATCCACCACTGTTGTCTTCCGTGGTAGTCCAGGCCTTTTTGTGTGGCAGAGCTCACCAGTGCGTTCTTTTTTTTTTTTCTTTCTCAGAATGTACCAAAGTGCTGATTTGGCCACTTCTTTTCAAATGCAACTACTACACCTCGAATCAACTCCAGGCATTTTACATGCTTAATTGATGAAGAAATAATGAAGGAATAGCCCACACCTTTCCATGAAATAGCTTTTGAGTCAATTGTCAAATTACTTTTCGACACTTGAAAAAGAGAGGGCTACAAATTAAAGAGCTGTAATTCCTAAACCCATTCATCCAATTTGGATGTGAATATCCTCAAATTAAAGCTGCACTTTAAGCCCATATTCCTTGTTTAATGATATATTTCCAGACCTAACTATATGTAGTAGGCCTGTAGGAAACGACATTGGTATCCTCCAACTGAAATAAAGGCTTTCTGTTGGATTAATGTTTGTTGTAAGTAATTAAGTTGAGGACCCACCATGACCCTGCTAAAAATCATTCCAGTTCATGCATGAAATTGTTATTATGTGGTGTATACCCATTTTTCCTGAAGCAAAGACTCAGGCGTTGATCAGTCATTGGTGTCACGATAGATTCAGAATAGCTTTTATACTAATAATAACTAACAGATACACTCTATCTGGTAAAGGGTCTACTATGGTATACAGCAGTATAAAGATAACACTTTAAAGTATTTTCTTAGCACAAGCAAAAGATGGAAATCACATCACAGAAACAATTAGGAAGGTAAACAACCAATATAATAAAATATATTAAAAAATTCTTTAAAAGTGTTTATTTCAATCTGATTCAGAAATCATTGCTTTAAATTACTAGGCTTTTCATAGGAATAGTCTCTGTATTTTGGTTAAGAAGACGTTAGCAATCGTAAGGGGCTTATTAGTGCAAGGTAATCCTCTTAAGAAGCTACATGCAGTAAACTGGTGTACTTCCCAGTCTGACGAAAGGCCTTCATTGTGGCAGAAGAATTAAATTAATTAGAAGAGAAGAATGCTGTTGCGTCCCGTCTGTTCACATTATGTGCATATTACATGGTGAAGACGTTTGCTTGGAACATGCGGTTTTGGAATTTCATATATTTCAATATAAGCTCAAGATGTTGGGTAGGTCTGCAAAATCTTGGTTCCAGAATACGGCAACGCCAATGAAAAGGGAAACGGAAGACAGAAAGAAATGGCCTTCTGTTATCCTTAACAATCATAGAGAGAAGATACTGGGTGAATTGGATGTAAATAAAGTCCTATCCTATCTCGTTTATGAAAAGGTTTTCTCATTGGAAGAATATAAAGATGTTTTGTCTCATGAAAGCAGTAAGGAGAGAGCTGAATCCTTTCTGGATAAACTTGCTGTCAAAGGTCCAAGCGCTTTCTGTGCCTTTTGTTCTGTTTTAGAAGAAATTTCACCCCATTTGCTCTCAGGATTTCTTCCTGACTGTAAAGGTAAGAAGAACAATTACCATTTGGATAATATATTCATTTATACTAACTGGAGAATTATTACTGTTGCCCAGATATGTAAAATATATTAATGCAGTGCCAACATACTTTTAACCTTGGGCAATAAGGCATGATAGAATAACAATTAATGCTAAATACAAGTTTAAAAACCTTGTCTGAGCTAATACCTTAGAGAGCCCATAAGACATATTGCGAGTTTGATTAGATCTTTGGATGAGGATCAAGTTTTTACTTTAAAGCAATGTTGAAAAGGTTTTCTATACTATTTCTATACTGTTGCTGGGCCAAGAATTCAGGAAGGGAGCAAGTCCATCTCATCAACTGATATAATGTAATATGAAGTTTTACACTTATCTACAGCATTACATTATCTATAGTATATCTAGATTCAATTTTATTTCAAGGAAGGCAGCTCAAAGAAACTCTGCAAAGGTAACTGTGAATACAGGCCTCTAGGCTTTTGTGTTATCCACATACCTAAAGCCTGTGCTTCCTTCTCTTTTTCACGTGGCTGAAAACTTGTAATATCCCCAAATATTTGTGTGTTTCCTCAGAATGTCTAAGCTGTTGGAGTAGCAATTTCTATAGATATAGTGTGTGTGAGGAGGAGAAGAGCTGCCTAATGGTGATTTGCACGGAAGGGGAAAGGCTGCTGCATAGTGTTGTGTGCAGAGAGGGGAGGGACTGCTGGATGGTGTTATGTTCCATGGTGTTTGTGGGGGGGGGGCACCTGGTACTGTTGTGTGCAGTGGAGAGTTGGCTGTATAGTGTTGTGTGCTGGCAAGGAGAATCGAAAAATAGAAGAGACAGAGAGAGAGAAAGATAATAGAAAGAGAAAGAGGAGACCTGTTGAACAAAAGAGAGGGGTTTTGAAACAAGGGGAAATTAGAAGAGATAGAGAAGAAAAAGATAGAGATAAGAGGGTTATAGAGAAAAGGATGTTAAGAGGGAGGCGGGTAGAAAGAAAAAAAACCCAGAAATCATTTCAATGACATCCATATATGCTAGTCTATAAATAAACAGATTGTGTTTAATGTATCTAATGGGAAAATCAGTCTTATGTCTTCATTATAATTTGTGACACCAATCCTCCTGGTTTCTAACAATTTTCTATTTTATTGTATTATACTATTTTCAGATGTTCTAGACTTATTAATCAACCCACAACAGTAATTTGTGATTTAAACTATAATGCATGGTACACATACAGAGCTGTGTCTGGGTACCATCCATAACTTTGCAATTGTTAGCAATTAGCTCAGCCACATTTCCCTCCAGTCCTTGAAAACATGCCTCAAAAATCTTAGATAAACAATTGATATTCCAGCATTAAATGTCTACTGGGAAATACTTCAAGTAGCAAACAGGTGGCGCTGCTGCCTCATTTAAAGCAGACCTTTTCATTAAACTTTGGTCAACTGTTAAAAAACTATTACCTATTTTCTTAAGCAATTTTATAAATCTAGCTATTATAAAAATTTTGGATATTGTGGAAGATGGGATGGAAGCCATTATGCACCATTTCAAAATAACAACATAATAAACCTCATGTTGGAAATATTCATTATGATAATTCTGTAGGGCTAGTCTTGGTGGCAGGACACTCAAACAACTGCCTGGGACACCGGCTTCACCTCCTGAAAAGTCCAAATGTGCAAAAGTAGGTTTGTCGGTTGGGATGCACACGAGGTCTATGAGAATATTGGTATTCAAAGTATACTAGGACAAGGTGTGTGTGGGGCAACAGAGAGACTTCTGCCTGGGTGCTATTGGATTGAGAACCAACCCGCCTTGTTTTAATGGGCAGATGCCAGCAACCTTCAGATGGCACAAGCATATTTTTGGGGCCTTGTGACAAAACCAAGCTAAAGGAGCAGCCAGTCTATCGCAGGGCAAAGTCGCACAGGTAGGAGAAGGTGTGAGGAGCAGGGGCACTGGGAATGTTGCTTCAGCTCAACAGGCAACACAACTATTCACATCAGATATTGAAAATAGCTATTGGGAATAAAGCAGGTGTACACAGTCTGCTTGAAGCAGGGACTGACCATGCTGAACAGTGATCTGAGGTATAATAAAACTAGCAAGCGATGACTCTCACCACTTACTGGCTAGTAGGTTAAACAAATGACAGAATGGGCAAACATGTAACACAACTGAGTCCATGACAAGAATTTTGCAAGCTGATGGTGTGTATGGGGCTTTTAGCTAGCAATCCATCTGTTGTTGCCTATGCATAAAAAAGAATAAGACATCCTTCTGTAAAGACGAATGGGGCCTCTTATAAAGTATTCGGTCTTACATTACCTCCCGTTTGTATACTAGCCTGCTAACTTATTAAACATTCATCACACTTGTAGTTTTTAATTATTATATACATGTAATGTATTTGTTAGCATATTAATGTTTTACTTTTGTGTAAAACTGGTACCTTGTGTTTATTTACATCATAATATAATGTCAGACAAATGCGCAGCGTTGCATTTATTTACATCTCTACATCTAGAACGGGATAGAAAGGGGTCTTCAACACATCTTGTTGGGAGACCCCAGCTATTTACATTACACCACTATATGAGTGTATGTAGCACTTTCCAACCCTGGACTAAAGTGATAAGAAACTCTAAAAATACACTTTGAAAGCTAAACATATTTAGTTTTATATAACCTGCATTTACTCACCCTGCATAACTTCTCATTTAATTAAATATATATATATTTTTTAATTCATTTATTTTTTTCTTTCAAAAGTCTATAAAACTTTAAAAAAAAACAATAAGAAAATCAATGTCATTTTACTCTGAGCGTACTAGTAATATAGTAACATTGACAGGAAAGATGAACCATACATCTAGATTCCGTAATTGAGTTAATAGAAGTGCAGAAATCTGAAAAACATCAAATTGTAAAAAATGTTGGTTGACATAAAAGACTAAATTCTATTAACTCTGTCAGTATTGCCATTTATTTAATAGATTTAATGCATTTGTTTTTTTTTTGTTTTAGAATTCAAAGACCCTTTAGCTGATACTGTACTACATCTAGATGTCTTAGGCATGAAAGAGATGACTCATTCTTCTGGTCTCCATAGATACAAAGAGAAGTAGTAATGTAAGGCTATCGGAGAAAAACCTGTGTAGCTTGCTTCATTTAGTAACCATAGAAATCTTACCCAACATCTAAGTTTGAGTTTGAAGAAAAAGAAATTAATTGAAAGTGGGTGGATAGTAGAAAAAGCAAATTCACAAATATATAACATTTAGAAGATGGGGGAAGGATACATCAATAGCATCAGTACTTTTTAAATTATATTATTAATTATTTAAGCTACCTCAGAGTGGCATGAGGCCAATGATGATCGTCAAAAATACAATTTTCTTGTTGTGTTCTGTCAGAGCCTTATCTCTGGCCGCAAGGTCATCCCTGTTCGATATGTGGCAAACTCGGGTCCTTTGCCATGCTCTGTTGTACCCTACATCCCTAGTCACGTCTTAGTGTCTGGTCCTCTTGCTGAAGAATGCTTTGATGGGATCACTCTTGGGGAACTGACAAGCTGTTTGAAGATGGCAAAATGTTTTGGGCAAATATGGAACAGACATGCTGTTTGGGGGTATAGATAGCACAGCTAAGTGGTTTAGGGGTACTAACAAGCTGTTAGGGACAACAATGGCACAGATAAGATGTTTTGGGGACAACAATGGCACTGACAAGTTGTATGGGAAAAAACATGGCACAGACAAGATGTTTGGGGCCCTGAAAGCTGTTTGGGTATAAAGATGACACATGCAAGCCTTATGTTTCAGAACAACTGTTCCTCAAATACTGGATTGTAGTGCCAATGGCTATTTAATATTTAATCATATTTAAATATATTGGTGTCAAGTTGCAGATACATTTGAGAGATTGTTCATGATTGACAGTTAACAGCAAGAAATTAAAAATGTGTTCCATTGAAATTATTAAACTAATGTAACAAGTCATTAGAACTGTGAACTGTTTTTGAAATGGTGAAACTTTCCATTGTTTTGTAACAAGTAATGTTTGGACATTGGAAGAGCTGCTTTGGTGCAAAGATGGCACATACAAGGTGTTTGGGGGTAAATATGCCACATGCAACCTGTTTGGGGTCAAATATGGCACAGACAAACTGGTTATTACCAGACATCACACACACACAAATAGACAAACAGGGCACTGATGCTACTATGACTTGGTCCATTTTGTGTTTGTGCTATTGGCTTAATATTCAGCTCGTTGTGCTTTGAGCAAATGGGTATTGATATAGTGTAGGTCATTATATTACAGGCCATTTTGATTAGCACCTCTTGTCCAAGCCCAAATTTGGTCTTTAGACTAAAAAGGAAAACATTGTGAACTATACCTGACCTTCACATTTCATATTTAGTCTGAACAACGTTACTTTGCTAAAATAGTACCACATTTAAGAGTGTTTCCACCATTATATTGAAGATAGGGTGGAGTAAACATCGGTTACCTTATAAAATATAGCATAATTCACCTACATCTTTCTTCTAATAAAAATGTATATTTGCCAGCAGTGTTACTCTAGGCTGTAAAGATGCTCCAGAATAGATAGGAAAATAGTCTAGCTCAGCGATAGCTTTACCATTCCTTTAAGATCTTTTTTTGCCATCCTGGAAGGCCTTCAAATAAAATTGTCTTTCAGATAAAGCATTTCACTTTGTTTAATCACATCTCTTGCTTGGATATTCATATTCAATGTGACATTAATTTACCCTGGTGTCACAATGATTTCATAAGAGTTTTTTTTCCCTTCTATACAGCTGGAGCCGCTGAAGACAGAGCACAATATACTGTCTTTACAGGAAGGCATCATATCAGACAGCACAAACCCTCTTGATACAGTTCAGATTATAAACAACATCCTTTTTTCCCCAGACCAGATGCAAAAAGGTTTACCTGACTTCATAATGGAGGAAAACAGGATGAGGCCCACATCTGAACCGCAAGAGGACTATGAGGACGAATGCAATTATATGAATGGGAGCCCCCATGGAGAGGATCGCATGCAAGACTCACTGGAGGAATACAGGTCGGCTTTCAATGCTCTTGTTTCTATGTGTTCAATGCATATGATGACTGTAAATGTTAAATTAGCTGTTTGGATATTTTTTAAACGGCATTGTTATGAATTCATATATGGTGAAGCTGTTTGGGGACTCCAAGCTTTCCTTCAGAACATGTTGGCGTTGTTTAATGAATTTGTGTGTTAGTACTGATATGATTATTAGACCTTGTAAAACTGGACCTTACGTGCCGTTCAGTTGCCGTTTAGTTGAATTGGACTAAATACAAGCCAGAGCATTTAAAAAACACAAGCCCAAAGATGATGACACACTTTCTGAAATTGAAAAAATGTGTCCAGGTATATAACTGGGAACTCTCCAGGTTTGACCCAAAGTCTCCAGGCGAAGTTCCTTCCTAGGTGTCTGATCAATTTCTCCTCACAGGGGATAGATGGTTGGGTTTACCCGATTAAGGCTGTCTGGGCTAGCCCTACCCACATGCGTGACCACCTCACCTCCTCACGAAGCCACTTCCTAAGGTGAGGGTGAACTCGTGGTCAGTTCAGGCTCTGAAGATTTCATTTATTCGATTTAGGCTTTTGAGCACAGTTAAGATTTATAAGAGACTACTGTTTGGGATGTGTTTTTAAGTAAATGTGAGCAACAGAGGCCACCATTAATTACAAAAATGTTATCAAGATGAACTGAACAGAGCCTTACTCTATATCGGCAGCACTGCTGACCCAGCTGGAATAAAACAAGGTATCTGATTCCATCCCTAAAACCCAATACGGTGCAGAGGAAGGTTAATGGTACAACCCCCAAGTGTATGAATGGTTTAATCCAAACCATAAATCTAGTTATACGAATGAACAGGAGTTGTATCCACCAGTAGGCTTTCAGTTTATCTTTTTGGTCGGCAACTATTTATTGATGGACATTTTTTTGGTTTTGTTTTTCATTTTACAACTAGTATCTTTTAAGAATTATGTTTTATACTGATTTCTAGTCTGTACTCCAATTGGATTTCTGTGTTTTTTTTTAAATATAAACAAGGGTTACCCCTAGTCTTGTTTTTTGATCGGACATTATCGATATACAATCCTGTTACATTACTATTTTAACTCTAAAGATCTAAATAATCTTGTGCACCAATTTTCACAATGCTCAACAAAAGCCAAATATATGTGCCTACAATGTTACTACACATTACTACATTACCCTGCCCCTAATAAGTTAAAATGTGAAATATATTTTTTAATATATATTTCTAAATGTTTCTAGCATTTTTGCCAAGAGCAGCTGTACGTAACCCAAACCCTATTTCACCTGTTGCTCTGTCCAATCCATTGTCAAAACAAAACATGTTGGTATTTTATAAATAATACTACGACATAGAAGAAGAAGAGCTATATAAATAAAATACAATAACAAGATATAAATATGTTTTTGGAGACATTTGTTAAAACTGAAATGCCAACTTGGCATTTCCATAATCCTTTATTTTAC
This sequence comes from Spea multiplicata, assembly GCA_009364415.1. Classification (NCBI taxonomy): domain Eukaryota; kingdom Metazoa; phylum Chordata; class Amphibia; order Anura; family Pelobatidae; genus Spea; species Spea multiplicata. The sequence continues at coordinate 45,814 of VKOC01016513.1, forward strand.
TTTGGCCTCTGTTTGAAGCAGATAGGGACCTGAGCTAGACACTCTCCAAGTCTACTACTTGTAGACCGAGACCTAGGCAGGGCAAGTAAACCATGTCTCAGTTCAACAGACTGTCCTCTAATACTCATTTCATTACTTAACTGAAACTCGGACATGCTAACCCTTTTTTTAACATCTCACTCTTCCTCCGGGGCAAGAAAAGTCTAGAGTAATTGCTATGTCTGCACTGTGAAGTCATTAAACAGCAGTTATTCTCACTACCCAGTCGATATCTAGACTCTGGCGTTTGAAAAATTCTGCCATGTATTTTCTTTCTGGAGGATGATGGATGAAGCAGCGTTACCTCTAAAGAAAAAGGTTCTGTAGCTTCTTTTAAAGTTCTTTAATAGCAAATTAGCAATGGTGTCCCTTTTCCTTTTAGTGTAGGATACATGACTGGCATTCTCAAAACCTGTCTGCCTTGCTTCTTTGATCTTTTTTTCAGCTCAGAAAGATACATTATTGGCAATTAATGAGCATTGCACAAAAGCTTGTTAAGACAAAAAAATGCAGATCTTATTATATTTTTGCTATTCTTCCAAATATGTAGCAATTTCTGTACAAGACGTTTAAGAGACTTTACCTTAATTTATGAGAACCTGCACAAGCTTTTAGTAACAATGGTATAGTTTGCTGCATAATGATGTCAGAACCGTCTTGTGAGAGTGTATCTGATAAATATCAATGTCGAAATTAGCATATATGTAGTTTATTTTGCGGCCACGTGTCACATATAACAAAACAGAATCATTGGCTAGAAGGGTGTTTGAGATTACATTTCCTACGAACGAACCTTTGCTACCACTCCATTTTGTATGGCTTTTTCCTCAGGAAAAGGAGGGTGCCATTAAAGAATAATAATGTGTTAAGGCTCGTCCACCTCCTGCCCCAAGTGTAATTCCTACCGCAATTTCAATCTCAAACTATTTTACATTCAACTGTTTCTGTCATGGTTATTGTCACCTCTGTTTACTGGCAGATGTATAAGTGTACTTTTTTATTATTCACTGCACATGCAATGCCTGTATACACAGTCATTCTGGTGATGACTGCGTTCTGGGTTACGTAACATCATGTTACATGACCCCACTAGGCCCCAGCCTCCAAGGTTAAACCCCCCCCGATAAGTAAAAGGCAATATCATATCAATCTGTGACTGGATCTGTCACAGCTTTTTCACCAGACCACGAGGTAACAGCACCCCTCTAATGAAAAAAGGGTAGATAAGTTGGGTGGAAATATAGGTGCTGGGAGAACATGGCAGTGGCTGGTGAAGACAATCAAGGGGTTAATGGGGACATGGCAGGGGTTGGTGGGAACAATACAGGGGCTGATGAGGGCATGGCAGGGAATGGTGGGGACATGAAGGGGGCTGGGTGGCATGGCAGGAGCTGGGATTGGACATGGCAGGGCTGGTGGAACAATAAAGATGCTGGTAGGGACATTGAATAGTTAGTAAGGACAATACAGGGGCTGATGCATTAGAGAGGCTTTGGGGCATTACAGATGCTTGGGGGACATTGTCCCAAACAACTTGTCTCCCCCTTGCCTCCCTCCTTCCAACATACTCTCTGGCACACATATGTAAACACACATTTACACAAATTACACACACTAACTTGAACTGGATGACCTTTTGGTGGAGAGGCCCTAAAGCACCAGATGGCCAGGCCTGGCCTGAATATATGTATATTTATATTATTATATATATTTATTATATATAATATTATATATATATACGATATACTATATATATATATGGTAACACATTTATATCTACTATATACATATATATACATAACTTTTTAAATTCATTTTTGGTCATTAAGTTACTTGCCAGGCTTACATGTTGATAGTATTGTATGGGTCACAAAATATATTATTTTGCCATGTAATTTCAATGGCATAGCCATTTTTGGACAGAAAGTAGATTATATATGGATTTAGGATTCCTGGCTGCAACTTTACAGAATATTTCCTACATTTATTAAAAGGTCACTGACATAACCATAATAATCTTTGATTGAGCCATTTATTCGGCACCCTGCCTTCCTTCCATTACAAGGTCTTTTCATATCGGGCTAAAGAATGTATTGCCACCTTAGATTTCAGTGACCTTATCAGTCTGTTTTTTCAGTCTGTGACTCTTGCACTGGTACTATATATATGAATTCCTCTCTTTAAGTTCTACTAAAGCAGGAACACCTCACCCATCCACCCCTATAATGGAGGGGCTCTGCTGGGTCATGTAACACAATACACTGTGACCCTGTACGCAAGGTAAAAGTGTAAGTGTGTGGTGTTAAGAGTGTGTAGGGGTGAGTTAGCATATGTTTATTAGAGGGAGGGTGTGTGCATGTTAGAATATGGTGTTCGAGAGTGTTAACATTTTAGTGTGACCGGGTGTGTGTTGTGTATGATGTAACTATATGATGTTAGATTGAGTTTGTGTGTTAATGTTTGCTGTTTGCGTGTGTGGGTGTTAGAGTGATTTTGCATGTTAGAATTTTTACGCTGTATGTAAGTGACCCACGGTGATGATACATGAAGTAAGACATTATATATCTGTCAATTTATCTCAGCTTTCTCTATGGAAACACATTGACTTTTTTAAGAACATGAACAAATTACACCAGGGACCTGCAAGAAAGATATGAAAGGCTGAACTGAAGTTTACAGGGTTGTAATGTACAGAATACAATGTATTTGATGTTGGTAAAGCTGTTGGAAAATTATTAACACATCTTAGCAGTGTCAGATAATGTTGATACCAACAACTTAGCACGTGGTAGATCTCAGAGGTTTAAATGCATCCCAGTTGCAGGAGCATTGATACCTGTTAAAAGTGCAGGGAAACTGCTGTTTTGAGCTTGTCATGTGATGTCTCCTGCATGTATCACAGCATCACAAGCAGTCACATGACATGAACTTCATGATACAAATGGCAGTGGAAACTCATCTATAGAAACATTGCGCAAATGCCCAATGCAAATGCCCCATGGTCTCGTGACGGATAGGGCCGCATACTTACCGATACTGCTGGTCTAGAGGCATATTGTGCTCTGCAGTGTAGGCCACTGGCTGGATATGCAAAGTCATGATTTCAGGTATAGAAATTGTCCTTAAGTGAAAAGTAATTTCCCCCTCAGTTACCAAATCAACCAAATTTAATTGATAATTTGGTTAAATTTCACATACCCAAGCATATGATTACTACCAGCCCTATTGCATCTAAATATCAATTAAATAGATTGATTTGAATAGATTTAACCTGTCTTGCAAAGTGAAGTCGGCTAAAAGGTCTCAAAAAGCAGCACATGATGCTGCAACCAAAAGAAATTCAAGAACTGATGAAAAACAAAGTCATTGACATCTACTTGTCTGGAAAAGGTTACAAAGCCATTTCTAAGACTCTGGGACTCCGGCGAACCACGGTGGGAGCCATTATCTACAAATGGAGAAAACTTGGAACAGTGGTGAACCTTCCCAGGCTTGGCCGGCCTACCAATGACTCATACAGGAGGAGTATTAAGACCTGCATGCCTCACGTGCCTCAGTTAGTGTTCATAATTCCACAATAGGAAAGTTTGTTTTAGGCTGTGCAATAAATGGCGTCCATGGGATTGCATTGCTGACCAAAAATATTACAAAGGTTTGTCTCATTTTTCCAAAAAAACATCTTGATGACCCTCAAGACTTTTGGGATAATATTCTATGGACTGATGAGTCAAAAGTAGAACTTTTTGGAAGACTGTTATATATGGTGTAAAGCTAACACAGCCTTCCACAATTACAACATCTGTTAATTGGGGTTATTAAGGTCCGGAATGCAGGAGAACACTGAATCCAAGAAGCACAATACACCAAGGTCAAAACAGCCAGGGTTAGGTACGCAGTGATGAACAAAGTCCAGTATGAATAGCCAGGGTCAGGTACACGGAGATCAGCAAAGTCCAGTATGAATAGCCAGGATCAGGTACACGGAGATCAATAGGGAAAACACTGCAAGCAGAGAGTAGCTCAAAACGGCACAGTAACTGAACACTGGAGAAGCGGAGCTGGACCCGGGACCTGCGGTTAGCGGATACTTAGGTGAGTGGCTCCATTGGGGTCTCAGATAAGGATTCCGAGGATTCAACACTCAAACACAGTAAAGGTAGTGTGATGGTCTGGGACTGCTTTACTGCTTCAGGACCTAGGCAACATGCCATAGCTGATGGAACCATTAATTCTCCTCTCTACCAGAAAGGAGGTAGGGTGTGCCAAAGTTCCTCCACAGCAATCTAAAAGACTCATTGCCAGTTATCACAAATGTTGGGGGCAATTACTTTTTCACATGGGTGATATGAGTCTCAAACATTTAAATGTCACAATGCAAAAATAGGAGAAATTGGGAAAGGGGAAAATAATCTTTCACAGTACTGTATGGCGAGTGTGTATATGTATGGGTAAGTGTTTGATGTTAGTGTGTGTGAATGTTTGTGAGTGTATGCTGTTATTGTGAGTTACTGTATGTGTTAGCATGTGTTTGTGGGTATATGCTATTAGAGTGTGTTGGAGTGTGTATTAGTGTATGATGCTAGCATGAGTGTGTTAATATTTGGTATTAGCATCTGTGTGGGTTTTATAGTGTGTTACTTTATGACTTTACAATGCATGTTTTAGTGTACGGTGCTATCATGCATGTCAGTTACCGTATGATGTTCAAGTATGTGTTACTGTGTGGGTGTTAGAGGTTTTTTTTACTATATGACTTTAGAATATCTGTGTTAGTGTATGGTGCTAGCATGCATGTGCGTTACTGTATGATGTTAAATAATGTGTTGCTGTTTGGTGACAGGGTGTGTGTTAGTGAATGGTTTTAGCATGAGTGTGTGGTACTATTTGGTGTTTGTGTGGTTGTAAGTGTATGGTGTAAGCATGAATGTGTCAGCATATGGTGTTTAAATTCCCTTTCTGTATTAACCTCTACAACCTCTGCTGGGAGACTATTCCACCTGTCTACCACCATCTCAGTTAAGTTAAACTTCATTACATTACATCTAGTGAATAACCATGAAAAAAGCAAGATAACAGGAGTGTCTTGTCCCAAAGAAACAGGACAGTGAAGCAGATACAGCTAACAATAATACAATAAAAAATAATATATGACTGCACGGGTGCATTAGAGATCGAAGATGCAGCAATGAATCTGTATACCTTTGTATTTTTCCTCTTTTTTGGTACTAATTCATTGTGACCTGGAAGTGTACATTATTTGGAATTGGATATTGCACTGCATTTTTCTTTTTTTCCCATTTGATTCAGCAAATCATCATACCACTTGAACATTATGAAATCCAGTTGAATTCAGAGAATGATTTATGAATGCAATCCACTAGATGGTGCAATTTATTATAGAATAAATTTGTGGGTGTTTATAAACATTAAATGTGAAAATATTCCTGTGTGTAAAGAGTCTGTACAACATGTATAATCACGCGACTTAAAAACATTTAATTAAACATATGTACAGTACTCTAACCTAAAGTTCCACTGAGAAACAGAATTCCATTCAGCAATGGGAGAAATCAATTTCCATGTTGCGATATAGATACCTAAGCTGTGATATACAGCTTTTATGATCTGAATGCTGTTAGACAAACTGCTTATTCCTTTTTTTTTTTTGCTGAAACTAAGATATAATAATCAGCTAACCATTGAAAGCACTTGAATGCATGTGATAGCTGGGAGGTCCCTTTAAATATATGTGGTGTCCCCCTTGCAAATACATGGAAGATTCTGCAAAAAGCAAAATTACCCCAAAGTGTATTTGCATGTCCTTTTTTACCATGTAAAAAAAAGCATTTAAATAAAGTACTCACAAAATACTCTAAGATGCATTCTTCTTTAATGAGGCTGTCATGGACAGTAAACCGTACCACCACAGACACACATATGAACACTTGTAACAGAGGATGGTAGTGTGTGTGTCTGTGTGTGTGTTTCAAAAGCTGGACAGAATTATTGAATGACATCTGGGAAAGGAAGGAATTGAATATGTATATATAATACTTTTATTTCTTACTTTTTTAAAAGTGATATTAAATATAATAGCTTGCGTGTTTATAATTGCTATGCTCAAAACCTTTTTATGGTTTTTTTATGGCATCTAAAGCAGGGGTCAGGGCACCTCTATTGACAAAACATCTTCAGTGAAAGAGGGAACTGTCCTCTAAAACCATTTTTATACGTAGCCTACTGGATAAATAATTCTCATTATATATGAGCCAGAAATGACCACCAATAGATTCATTCAGGTTAAAACATGCAGAATGAATGAACGTACAAAACATTTAACTTGTCCTTGTATACCCCCTGACACACAGGAGATATAACCCTCCTAGGGGTACCCTAGATATTAGTCTTAAAGGTCATGCCATTACAATCCACTGAAATGGGACTGGCACATTTAACTCACGCAGAACAATTAAAAAATATGTGACACAAGTAAAATAGAAGTAGATATTGTTGACCAAACAAACAATGGAAAACCCTATTATTGAGTATTATGTATAGATACAGGTCTGTGTAGTTCATGATATGCAACTTTATGAGTGACAATTGGCATTGACAGGTGTACAGTACTTGCCTATTGTGCTATTTATTTTTGTGGATTTATCTTTCACGAACGTGTTTAATCCTCCTTAAATCCCATTAATACTACTTGGAGTGCTGTAAATGCTGTCATTGAATGGATTGGTTGGTGTGACAGGGTTTAGGAGGTGTCTTCCCTACTCTCTATAATCCTTGTCATTCCACTAATATTGACTAAGAGCATAATGACTATGAGTTGCAAATGTCAACTTCAGATCCGCCTGTATGAATTTGCCAGGTTGTGTACAGAATTGTCCTGGATTATGTATTCCACTTTGGCTTGTCATCAGTCATCTTCCAGGACTTACATTAAACAGGTACTCTTCTTCCTTGTGCCATGTATTCTGTGCAGAGCACTGGGACCTAATGTCATATCCAGCCACTTCCATCCTCAAAACGATGCACAGTCAGAGGAATAAATACTATGGCGGTTGTGCCGACTAGTAACCCCTTTAAGAGTCTAAATAGGCATGTTATAAGGAGATCTCCCCATCCAGCTAATGGAGCGGTTGTGTACCTGGGAGCCCAATCAGTAATGTAACCCAGGGAATGTTCAAGCTTAAACTTGTATTTTAACTACTGTCTTAGTATTGAAATCTTTATATATACCGTATTTGCTCGATTATAAGACGACCCTGATTATAAGACAACCCCCTAAAATCTGAATATTAACTTAGGAAAAAAGAAAAAGCCTGAATATAAGACGACCCCAAAGGAAAAAAGCTTTTACCAGTAAATGTTAATTCATGTAAACTATTTTTTTTTAATAAAAGCTATGATTGAGAAAAATATTTTTTTTGTTTTTATTTCCTTGTATTTTCCAACCTGTCCCCCAGTTACGCACATCTGCCCCCAGGCTTGCCACTCCAATATGGCACTGTGGCCCATGATATGCCTTTTGACCCCCTATGTACCACTCTGCCTCCAGAAATGCCTTATACCCCTATATCCCATTCTGGCATTTAGGGGGTTAAATGCATATTATGGGGCAGAGTGGCATATAGGGAGGTATAAGGCATTTCAGGAGGCAGAGTGGCATTAAGGGAGTTAAAAGGCATTGTATAGAGCGTAGACGTCAACCTGCTGCCCCGGCAGTACAGCAGGAAGCACCGGTAAGTGGGGCGGGGGGGTTGAGACAGGAGGATCCAGGTCCCCTGCAGCGGTGCAGGGGATCTGGATCTTAGTCTCCTAATCAGAGCATTTGCTCTGAAAAAAACCTCGTCTTACAATCGAGCAAATACAGTATATATATCTATATATATATAGATATATATATATATGAAATCTTTACATATATAGATACATACGTGTTGCAATTTTGAAATAGTTTAAGCATGTAACTTTTAAGTGATGCTGTTATTTTATTTAGTACACAACAGGGTATGTAAAATATGCGCATACATGGTACTTAAAAAAAATCTGTTTTCTTCTAGGGGTTAATAATTATACTTAGCGTTCTATCCGAAAAGGCCCGTGTAACTCAAATCATAGTTATAACCAGCACACAATCAGAACAGAGCTATGAAATACAGGCATTTAAAGTGCAGCCTCAGCTTCTGACATGTATTTATTTTGGTTTATCTGTAAGCATAGTCCAAGGAAATGATTGTTTAGCCTTCAATGAAAGCTGCCATACAACCAAAGTGATCCAATTGTTTCTAACTGCAGGAATATCCTTAATGAAGGAGCAAGGAAGGCATGCGTCGTATCAGGAAACAGACCACATGTAAGAATTCAAGGGAACTCTGTTTGGTTTGTCTCAGTGAAAACTCGAACAGGAAGCTCACTCACCGGCCGGCTGAGCATTAAATTAAACAAAGCTGGTCTCTGTGAGGTTGTCAGAGTCTTATCTCTGAATTTCACCTGTGTCAGATGAGGCACAGCAAAACAAGCTTCAAATGAGAAAAGTGACTTGGATAAATCTTTTAATCTTGAAATGTCAAATGAATGTTATCTTATTGGAATGTTCCCATGCAACCAAGACACAAAATATGTTTTTGAGTTTCTCCAGTTTTCCGGTGGTGACCTCTATTCAGCAAAGGTCTCAAACGCACTGACCCATACTGAAAAGGTCCATACACACTTGTAGGCTGTAATAATATATTATTATTATTTATTGTTTTATATAGCGCCATCAAATTCCGTAGCGCTGTATAATGGGTAGACAGGACATAACAAGTAGTATGTAACATAAGAAATTGACTTACAGAGACAACAGGTGAGGAGGGCCCTGCTCAAACGAGCTTACAGTCTAGAGGGATTTAGGGTGTATTTACACAATAGGTAAAAGTGCCGTTGTTAGGGATAGACCAGCCACAATAGTCAAAGTATTGCAGGAGAGGGACTAGGAGTTCATATATAAGTTTTATTTGTAGACAGGGCTTACAAAGTGGGTATGAAATTGCATGAGAAGGAAGCTAAACAGGTAGAGCATGGATTATTCAACCGAATGATATACTGAAGAAAGATCAGTGTATTGCATTACAGCGAATAAAGATAAAAGGGCAGTGGAGGGAGAGTTCTTGCAGGATGATGTAACATTTTTAGGAGGGGTGAGTTAGAGGAGTTTAAATAGACTTTAAGACCCTCTCACAAATTCAGGCAATGCCTTAAACGTATGGTCATGGCTTATAGCGTTGGTACGACCTAGTATTTGGGTGATGTGGGGAAGGACATTGTTTTTAGAGGCAGAGGAAGCACTTATTGCGACTGAATGTCCTGAGTATGGTGAGGGATTGAGATCCAAGCAAGGACTCTCATATAGTTTGTGAGAATTGACGTTTTCAGAGGACCATCAGTAAATGGCTGCTAGTAGGATATAGTTGGTGTGTTTTTCAAAGGAGCTAGTATGTAAGAGGTCAGGTAGTTGGTGGAAGATATGACCGTTCATGGGGAGATGTGTGCAGGGAGGGGTAAAAAATCAGGCAACAAAGAAATAGGCCAGGGAGGTGCCAGGATAAACAGAAGACAATCTATCTGTATGTAAGTGAGGTCAAAAACAGTTCAGCCCCAAAAATAGAAGACCTTAATGCTGTATGAAGGCTGTGAGGAGGCTTCAAACCAAGTCTGGAATGCGATGATGAACTAATGCCAAATGTCACTGCTATTGGGCTAGGTCCTAAAAAGCTCAATAGAAGCTGCAGCATACTGTATACATGCATGAACATATTATTTAAAACTGTATTCAGATTTTGAATGTCAAACTAAAGCACACTCGTGCTAATACCATACAGTAACATGCAGATACACAGTAACATATGCACATATGCTAATGCCAAACAGTGACACACATATGCTCTAAATCTAACACTCATGCACACACACACATACTTTAACTCCATACATTTCCACTGGTGTACATACTCTCACTTACCCACCTTCTTCTTGCCCTTTCTCACACCAGGTTCTGAGCCACCGATCAGCTTGAAACCACCAACAAACCAGAAACCCACTATTAACCAACCATTATTCCACCCCAACCTTACACTGACCAGCCCCGCCACTGTGACACTGACAAGAAGACCCTCAATCATCCTACTAATACAGGTCACACTCTTCATGCAAATCCAGTCTCCCAAGGCAAATGTAACTCCAGCTTCCAATCTCTAGAGCTGCCTGGGAGGCATTTGAAGAAGGGAGAAGCAGGCAGTCCCAGAGACTCAGGGCTCCAGCCTCAAAGAGGTCTGTTTACTAAAGAAAGAGTTAGGAGAGTTTCCTCAAGTGTTTCAGTGCCTTGACTTCACTATACATTATGAAGGGGCGCTCCAAGCGAGCTTCTGTTGCAAAAGAAACTTAGCTGGCCCTGTATAACGCATAATTAAATCACGCTCGTCTTATGCATTATACAGGGCAAATTTAGTGATTTGCTGGAGCAACTTGCCAGTGTTGGCTCTATCTAGTGAATAGTAAAGGAGGGAGTTGAAACCACAACTCCCCGGACAACACTCCCTTTAGTAAATAAACCCCACCACAACACTCCCTAAGTCTACCCTTAGCAAAGCCCCTGGCCACTGTATAGATTTTAGTAATTTAGCCTGTTACTTATTTTGCAGTGCCACATGGAGATGTTAGTGAAATCCAAAGTTTCATTTAAAATTACATTAGTAATTTTGCTTTTCTTTGAAGATAAAATTAAATTTATTCCTTGATTCATTTACATAAATCCCTTATGAAATCAAGGCAGCACTAAAAATAGCTTAATTCTATCTGATGTATGAAATAGCATTTTGCAGGTAGAGCTAAAATGTTAATCTTATAACACTAATGCTACCTAGAATAAGCATAATCTCTCAGAATACTGAAACATCTGCCATAGTAATGCGGCACTGTGGTACTTAGTAATGCTATACTGTCTATACAGTATATATATATAAATATATATATATATATATATATATACACTTTTCCAGCAATTTGAACTCCAGTAGCACGTCTATTGCATTTGACCACATGGGCCATTCTTCACCTCCCACGTGAATCAATGAGCCTTGGCTGCCTATGACCCTATCGCTGGTTCACCGCTTTTCCTTCCTTGGACTTTTGATAGGTACTGACCACTGCAGATCACAAACCACCACAAGAGTTGTCTAACCATTGCAATTTGGCCCTTTTGAAAGTCCTTACGCTTGCCCATTTTTCCTACTTTTAACACATAAACTTTGAGGATGAAATGTTCACTTGCTGCCTAATATATCCCACCAATTTACAATCTAGAAGGCGTTAGGGTATGAAGAAGGCAATTATTGTGCAAGTTCGTAAGCCTACCTAAAGATTAGCAGAAGCCATAATCTACTACTGTTAAGGGGCAACATCTATCCTTCAACACAAAAAGTTCAAACAGTGAGTGACAGCCCAAAGACTGACTGGCCATTTACTTTTTGTTTCAGAAAAATGTATCTGCTAGAAGCTCCACTGTTCCATTAACAATATTAATGATCAGTCTAGTTCAGTTCATTCCATGATGGAGTTACCTCTGTATATCAGTGAACCACACTCCCTACAAATGTATAAACCTCAACTCAACTAAATGTGTTTACTTATAAATAAACAAGTCTTGAGTCTGAACAGTCATAATGCATAACCTAATTTCATCCAAAAATAACCACATTCAAGCTTAAGGCAATTTTTAAAGAACACATAATGTATGCGCCAAACACATGCTTAAAATAAATCTTTACTGCTTTTATTTTTTGGATAGATGTGTAACAGACATTCCCAGGGCTCCAAATGATTTCAGTTCAGTGAATGAAGTTGGAATGCTAGCTACACAGATATGCTAGGGAATTAGTGCTAATGTTTAAATAAGCTTTTGTTCATATATGTTTAATGATGTCAAACTTAAGCAAGGAAAAGCTAGCTTGGTAATAGGGTCTCTTTCATGTTTAACTTAAATTGAGAGAATAACATAAATATGTTTCCTGATAGATCTAGGACAGTGAATTCCTTCCGGACATCTATCTCAGAAATTACTCAGAGAGGAATAAACAGTAGATGAGACTATACAGTAACTGTTGAATCACTGGCATTGCTGACTCAGAACGGGAGAGACATGGCAGACTCAGACCTTGTAAGAATTGCAGTTCTCTGTCTGCTGGGCTGTAAAAGTCTTTAAATTAGAAGATAAATACGATTGAAAACATAGCAGATCATTAAGATGTATTCATAGTGATTTGTATCTGCTTGCTAACCGTGGAAGCAGTTGGTAAACATAGCAATAAATTACATTCCAGAGGAGAAAATAATTCTAACCAATGAACATGTTCAGTGAACTAGAAAATTGTTCTTTTCTTGCTTTGCTTTATTTTTAAAAGGGTTTTGTTTTTGGTTTATGGTTGTTTATGTAATGCAATTTCACTGCTTCATAGTGTACAAATATGTTATTAACAAAATAAATAGATAAACTCATTTTCTGTTGAATGTAAGGTTCCAAAGTAATGTGAAGTTCCTTGCGGCGTTATACCTGTTTCAGGAGACCTTTAGGTTTGCATGATCATTTTACTGTGGGATTAACTGTTGGATCAAAGATGGGAGAAAATGGATACGATAAATTATAATGCTAACAATTTATCTTATAAACAATAATGATTTGTCTTGTCAATGTCAGCAAATCTGAATTGATGACAGCATTCAAGTCAGCTCTGTTCCATTCCAACATTGTAAGTTATTGACCAATTAACTTTTTAGATACTCCCCTCTGAAAGGCACCCCTGATCACATGTACTACCTGAGTAGTAATATAGATCAACACCAAGCTGGCCTATTCTACTTCTCTAGAGAAGTGGACAATGAAATGGAAATTTGTTTTCACCAGTTAAGTTGTTGAAAGTCAACCAAAGTCAAGTAGTATAGTAAGTTACCTTGGAGCTCATTCAACTTGGGGTTTCATGTGAGCTCTGGGTCATTTTGCATTCATTTTTTACCATGGCCAGGAATGTTTTCCCGAGCCTTTAGTTTGACTTGATAGTATAAAACTCTAAAGCATCTGGGTTCGTGCATTAAATCTAATTCTAGTGCAAGGTTTAAAAAGTTGGCCATATCACCGCAGCAACCAATGGAATGGTCCAATCAACAAGAATGTACCATTGGTTTCTATGATCATAAGAATACTTCAAAATCTGCATAAGAATCATATAATCACATATAAGTTTAATGTCTAATGCACGGTTTCAAGGGTACTTTAACCTGTCAGTAGCAGTAGCTACTGTCACTACACTTACCTCCTGAACTGCCACCGGGCCCTGGTGCAAAATTGCCCCCCCCATTCCAACATACAACATATTTAAACACACTTACACAAATCACACACACTTACTGATTTACATATCAATGCTCATACACACACAATTACACATCCATGCTCACACGCACACACAAGTACACATCCATGCTCATACAAACACACAAGTAAACATCCAAGCTTACACATCCATGCCCCCCCCCACACAATACCACCTCCATGCTTACACACACAAGTACACATCCATGCTCATACAAACACACAAGAACACATCCAAGCTTACACATCCATAGATCAGGTGTGAGTTGTCTAGGCTTCAGGTGAGGGAGGCAGGGTAATGGTATAACAAAACACAGCTGAACATAAATACACAGCACATTAATTATATACATAGCAAGACATGCATACATGGTACAGGATGCCACAAAGGACAGGCAACAAGGCAAGGAACACAGGGGATGGAGTGAGGAGCTGAGATGTATAATGGAAAGGTACATAAAATACAGACAGAAATAAACAGGACAGCTGTGGAGAGGAGTTCAACTCCAGGCAGACCACTTAAAGGGGCGGCCACGCCTGGCAGTTTCCAGGGCTGGGGCTGAACCCTGACAACATCCATGCTCACACACACACACACACAAGTACACATCCATGCTCACACACACACAACACAAGTACAACATCCATGCTCACACACAACAAGACACATCCATGCTCACACACCACACACACACACACAAGTTACACATCCATGCTCAAAACACACACACAAGTACACATGCATGCTCACACACACACATACAAGTCCTCATCCATGGACACATACAAACACCCACAAGTGCACATCCATACTCACGCACGCACAAGTACACATCTATGCTCACACACCCACAAGTACACATGCATGCTCAAACACACACAAGAACACATGCATGCTCACACACACACAGAGGTACACATCAATGCTCACACAGACACACAAGTACTCATCCATGCTCACACACACACACACAAAAGTACACATCCATGCTCACATACAAGTACAGATCCATGCTCACACACACACACACACACTGCTAAACAGTCCAAAATGAGCCATAAGATTTACAAAATAAGATGTTAAAATTTCAAGTTTAGAAAAAGTGTATGGGGATGTTCCATTTTGTGCCCTGTAACTTCCAAAACCCATAAAAACCTATGCATATGAGGTATCACCTTAATCTGGAGATTCATCTGAATATATTTTAGAGGATTTCTGAGCAGGTGCATATAATTTGTGCAAAGAATCCTAAACAAAACATTAAAGATTGGTGAAACAAGGAACAAAAATTAACACTACGGCTCCCTGTGTCAGAGATTGATGACCAAATGGTTGCATAATAAGTGAAATCATGTGAAATACCCTGAGGTGGGGGTATTTTGAGGTGGTGAGCCGCTTAACAATCCCAAATAAGACAGGTCTCATAAATAAAATCTGAAAATTTCAAGTTTGGGAAAAAGGAACTAGCATGTTTAATTTGTGCCCCGTAACTTCCAAAAAAAACCCCCCAAAACAACAAAACACTTGTGTATTTTCAAAATAAAACCCCTACATTTATATATTTTGTGATATTTTGGTCATCAGGGACCAAAACCATGGGAAAAAAGAACAAGAAATATGTTTTTGTTTCTACATTTTTTAAATGCATTATTCATACTAAATTGGCATCAAACGAAACATCTTAGAATGAACCTCACCGAAGCTCCATCAAAAACCACGAGGAAGAAAAATATTGCACCCCGGTAGGACATCATTTCACACAGAATAATTACTCCATCCAAAATCTAAAAATTAAAGTACTCAAAGGGAATTTCAGAAACTCTCAGGAAAGAAAAACATTTGAGATGAAAATGATAACACATTTCAACACCATAAAAGAGGGACTTAATGTGGATTCTGATTTCCTTACACACTACCAGAACTTCATATTAACTTCATCTAAACATCCAATGTCTAATTGCTGTTATTATCTTTGATGTTTTACTGTGGTTATTGGTTTCCCTAAGTTTATTTGTTCTGTCCCTGGGTTATCTCTCTACCTCTCTGCATTTCTCACCTCCAGACCTATTATTTACGACACCCCACTCACCCCCCCTTCTCTTATACCATCACTTGTTTTAAGTTGTAACCTCTATCATGTTGATTAGTATTGCTTCGGACCTGATGAAGGGAGGATAACTCTCGAAAGCTTGTCTTTTAAATATTATGTTAGTCCAATAAAAAAGGTATTACCGCATACTCTGCAATACTCTATTTTTTGACCATCTATTATATATATATATATATATATAATATATATATGTATATGCATCAAAAATAGGCAGAGTCACTTAGGTGCAAGCAAAGGTAAGATACTTAATACACACAAAAATGGATGATGAATATAAAAAGTAGATAACAAAAATAATACAAAATAAGTCTTACAAAACCTTCGAGAGGAATTTAGTTCATGACATCTGTCCTATGCATTGCTGAGGATGGAGGGAGTGTTTGGGATGTGAAGAGTCCGTGGATGGCAAGTACATCTTCACTCAACCTCTCCTCCTATGCCTCTCTAATGCCTTGCTTATATGCAGTTTGAATGACGATTTCAATCTATTGGACTTCACCTGATTGGGTGCTCAAACATGCTTACTAAGGTCTAAACCCTATTTTTGGTGGTCACTGTAAGCGTATTGTAATGCCCTTTTACAGTCACCATGCATTAACAAGTTACTATCCTATCTATAGAATGCCTGTTCAGCAAATCCTTCATTCCATACTTAAGGTCAGGGAAACCCTTTTCCCTATTGTTAAAACCTATTAATATATCACATTGATCATTTATTTATGACATATTTTTGACTATTGCCTATACCAATAATTACATATGGTCCTTTTATATTATTGGGGTTAGCTGAGCTATGTTAAATGTGTTAGACTCTTCTACAGTTTCTAGTTGGACTGTTTAACAAATTCAATTTGCCTACAATGTTCCTATAATTATTGTTTGTTAGAAAAATGTTTGCTCATGCATGCAATTAAAATGTAATTATACTGTTGAGGTACTGTTTGCAAATTTTCCATTCTAGAAATTATTTCTAGACCTGACATAAAATATGTGATATCAGATAATGATAACAGATAATGATAACTTTTATTGTTATTTATTTAAATTATTGTGGAATGGAGAAGCAGGGATAAACCTTAACTCACACACTTAGTCTCCTGTACGTTACGCCTTTGTAGTCAGACTCTGAATATGTTTAACACAATTTTAAAATACTATCAGATATCTGCCCTTTGATGCCATCAAGCCTCCTGTATTTTAAGTAACTTTTTTTTACTAATAGCCCTCAGCATAACATTAATGCATACAGGTAAGAAAGAACACATCTGGTAGGCTGTTTGGAGGGGCAGAAATGGAACATGCAGGCTGTTTGGGGGCAAATATGGCACAATAGGCTGTTGGGGGCAGAATTACACAGGCAGGCTTGTTTGGGGCACAGATGGACAAACTATGGCAGAGGCAAGCTGTTAGCGACACTGACCAGCGGTTTGGGGGGCAAAGGAGGGCACAGACAGGCTGTTTGTGGGTAAAGATGGCACATGAAGCCTATGTGGGGAAAATATGGCACAGCCTGGCTGTTTGGGGCACAGACCGACTGGGAGCACCGACAAGCTGTTTGGGGCACAGACAGGGTGTTTGGGGGTAAAGATGGCACATGTAGGCTTTTTGGGGAAAAGTATGGAATAGATAATCTGTTTTGGGGAAAAGACATTATATATCATACTCTTATATTCCACTTAATCTGTCATTCTCTTCTTATATTCATCTTTTTTAATGTGGCTTTATAATCCTTTGTTGCAACTGAATAAATGGTATAATGTATAATGTTTTTGACATTCATTTTGTAGCTAAATTACTTCCATATGCGTCTTTACCATTGCAATACCAAATTAACACATATTCTGCAAAGGCTAGTTGAGAAGGATAATAATATTGTATATATAAACTGTTTGCATGTAGTACTAAAGAGACAGTGTAAAGTCCCATACAACCCCGACCATTGAAATATGCATATTGAAGTACTTTCTAACACATTTTAGTGTTATATACCAGGAGAATAAATAATGGTACTCACCAAGACTATTACAATTTTAATAGTCGTGTAGCAATCCATATCTGCTATTGGAACATCTTGAAAATTGGTGTACTATAAAAGGTTTAAATAATGTATACACCTATACTACAGTATGTTTGTAAAGGTAATGTTCACTGAGATGATGATCGATTAGAAGTTTAATTGTAATAGGTCAGATTAAGTCTGACGATAGGTAATGACCCAGTCTGCTACTAGATCCATATCCTAACCACTAATAATAGTCTAATTGTTCAAAACCAACTGATATGGACATAGCTTTCAGTGCTGGAATTCTTCCATTAGCGCAAAACGGCTAGCTGAGGACAATACTGTGAACTGACCCGTGACCTGCTTCTACCTAGTTCACTTGT
Organism: Spea multiplicata; assembly: GCA_009364415.1. NCBI lineage: Eukaryota > Metazoa > Chordata > Amphibia > Anura > Pelobatidae > Spea > Spea multiplicata. The sequence continues at coordinate 63,760 of VKOC01016513.1, forward strand.
ACGTTATTGCACTATATTGTCACAATGTTGTATAAAGTGATCAGCATTATCCGATGAAACAGATTATACTATTGAATGTTTAGCATATGCATGCCTGGTATACTGTATTTTTACTCGGATGCCATTTAAACTTATTATATAAATTGTTTAATAAATATGATTTTAAACGTATGGTATGTAGTAATGGTATCAAAATTATGTGCAAGAATATTGCATGTTTGAGATACCAAGTGAAGCAATGGAATCCCCATATATAGGTCAGAAAAACATTTTGTTTCCAACAGGTAATAGCTTTAATAAAATTCTAACCCAGAACCTTAGCTTTCCGTCCTTATCTGGACTATACTGTTGAAACTGGAACCTGGCTCACGAGAATAAAAGCCTTCTGACATATGGTACATTTAATGCCAGTCAGCACCAGCTTTGGCTAGGCGTGTGTTCCAGACGGGTCTAGTAAGACAACCGGAGCACATGTGTGGATAGTGTCCTCACTGATTTCAAAGGGACCATATTCCTGCCACTGATCTGGCATGTGGAATGGAGTAGGTGTTCTGCTGTAGTTATCGAGCTTCAGCTTCTTTCTTGGATAACTATTTTATTTATTTGTAGCAATTTAAAGGATGCATATTAAACAACCGAAAAAAATGTTTCTTCCCATTCAGATTACCGCGCCATGTAATGTAACTGCTGAGTCGTTCATTCCGGTATTCTAAAGTTTCAGTTTTTCAAAACTATTACAATAGTGGCTACCTTAGGATTACCATTATTAGGCATGCAAAACTGCCATGAAATATAAACCAATTTGTCAGAGCTTACCTAAAGCCCTCTGTGGTCCAATCCAGCATCACACTGTCCCAGTGTGGGTTCCCACTGACTTCTCTTCTAGCATAATCTGTCTTCTCTGCTAGCACCTGGTTGGCGGACATGCATTTGCCAACCACAAGAAGGCAGTACATGCCCAGCCAGCTTTCAGCTCCATTAAGTCTGGGGGGGACATCAAGGAGGATGTCGGTGAGGAGCTGGCACTCATCCACACCCCTTGCAGCACTTCTTGTCATGAAGGTACAGGGGGTTATTGTAAGGATGTGACCATATCTGGGAATTCTGGCTTAGGCTACCTAGAGCCCCCTTTGCGGGATGAGCATAGGGGGTCCTACTGACATCAGTGGGCAGACCTGTGATGTCAGTGGGCAATCTGGCAACATTGTGGGAACTCCTGTTGATTTTGCAAGCCACATGCCATTTTTGCATGGGAAGTGGGCAGGATTCGGGGCGTTTTGATTCAGTGACCAAAAGAAGCAACGTTTAACATGGAGAGTTCTCAGGTATGGGTGTGATGCCGGTGTTAGAGGTGCGGGGTTATGCCCTATATATTCCCCCACTGTGCTTCCTGGATATTGCTTTCAAGTTTTGTTATTTGATCTCCTCTGGATGTCATATTTGCTACCTGCCTACTGACCCCTGGCTTGTATATACCGTTTATGCTGCTTGCTCCCGCGTTCTGACCTCTGGTCCGTTACCGACCACCTGGGCCCTTGTATCATCACTCCTACCCAAGTGTCTGCATTCTGCTTATCTCATTTGGGTCTGTGGTGTTTGCAAGTTGGTCTACCTGTCTACGAGCTCCATCTACAAAACTTATACAATTAGGGTTTATTCAAGATTCACATTTAAATTGAATGTATATATTGATTAAGGTTATGTTTTATATACTTATGAATATGAAATACACATTTTCATATAACAAAATTTGTGGTAGCAACAGATCTCAATCGGAATGAAATCAAAACATCTGTTGAATTATAATCCAAAACTCAAACCATAGTATTCATAATTCATTTAGTATTCATGTTGGTGGATTTATTTTTGTGGGCAAGAGAAACAGGTAGTAAGTACATCTGAACTTCTTACACATGCCTTTTATGTCATCACTGAAATGTATTAATTGGAGTGAGTTATAGGGTCCTCTGCTGGGAATCGTTGAGCACACCTAAGGTTTGTATGAACAGCCAGCATCCAAAAATCAAACTGTGTTTAGGGGGCAATTAGCAGGACTTGGTAAGACCTGAACAGGTTGGTAAAGCCTCGGTTTGCCGAGTTCAGAACCACTGCACTCAATGTGCACACTTATCAACAAGCATTTTTATTTCAGCTATTTTCTCATGGAGACCACTTCAATTGACTGCAGCGTTACACATGGCAGCAAATGATTGTATTAATACATTAACCTCATTGTGTCTGAGGCATTTGCATTATAAATGTTATTACATAACTCACTTAGCAACAATGCCATGATTAGATTTGTATTATTTATTATAAACAAATGAGGGATTATGGAAACTGACAGGGAAGACTGCGTTACTTGGAGCTGCTCTAGATGTGAGAACAAAATTCACAGTTTAATGTTTATTGCTCTGACTTTTTCATGGGTGGTGTTGTGTTAAAGAGCCATACAAATCTGGATGTAGGCCCAAATCTTGCCCTTCTAAGGGTATCATATTGCATTTCCCTCTTTTGTGGATGTTATATATTCCACACAACAACCATATTCGTGAGTCATTGACTCTCCAGAAATAAAGCACAATAATACATAGTGGAAAGGTATCCCACCAAGGAGCCTCCTTCAAGTAGATAGGAAATCCTACGCTATGTCTGAGATGAATTGTGTATTTATATTGAATGGGGTAATAATATGGAAAGGTTACATGGTGTGTGTGGTATGTAGGACAGCGCTCTGAGGAAACTTGGTATGGGCCAGAGGTGGTACCATAAAAGCAGATGAACTGCTTATGTTACGACTGGCTTAGTGGTGAAAGTTATAGTACAAATAGTCACTATAAATTATATTTGATATTTACTTTAAGTATCTAGATGTTTACACTAAAACATAAGAGTCTCTGGTATGGGATTAAATCCTAGAGCTCCTATGATCATAGTAACACGACAGAATATTAGGATTCTGTTTGTTAATAGAATATGTGGTTAAATAGGTTAGTAATTATGAAGATGTAATAAGGAAGTGGCATTATATTTTACATGCTGCATAAGTCATACAGAGCTCACATCCTATCTAAATGTGACTCACTACAAAAAATAAATATGTGAAAATCACTGTAATGATACCAAAATGTTATTTTGGTGAAATCAAAGTGCTTTTGAAAGCAGTGAAACCTGCAGCATTAACACTGTTACAGCTTAAAATGTTATACAAACATGGCAGGTCATACTCATCATATTGAGGTGACTTATCTCCTATGTTGTATCTTATAGTAACCTGGTACTGGTACTGATTGTTGGTAATCCATATTAGCTGACAATATGAAGTACACCGATGGAATGCTCTTATGACAAATAATTTATCCTTTAGACCCATAATAATTCTATTTAGGTCGGCAAAAACACATCAAAGAAAAGGTTTTCTTAATTATTGATCCTCAACTACAACAATGCGTGTTTTCAGGATCTACTCTGACGAGCGTGAGTTGATCAATTAGTCTGCCTGTTTTTCCCTGCTGTAAAATTCTCTAACCTTATTTAGACTTGGTCTTGTCTTATATTCAGGATCGCCACATGCCTTTATCGTACATGTATAAATTCCCTAACTGCATTAACCTCTACAACTTCTGCCTAAAGGCGTTTCCACTCATCTAACCGAGTCTTAGCATCTCACTGCTTCCTTTCTAAGCCTCTGACCCTCTATTATATATATTGTTTTATATAGCGCCATCATATTCCGCAGCACGGTACAATGGGCAAACAGGTTTGGATAAAAGTGTATTTCCAGCAATTAAAACTTGAGTGATTATATCATTATTATTATTTTATATAGCGCCATCATATTCTGCAGCGCTGTACAATGGTTAGACAGGACATAAGAAGCAGTATATAAGATAACAATTAGACTTACAGAAACAACAGGTGAGGAGGGCCCTGCTCAAATGAACTTACAATCGGGTTTTAGACTATGACTTCTTGTCCTAGAAATTCTACTTCTTTGAATCTCTTTATGTATTGAACCTTGGGACACATTTTTAAGTTTGAAGCTATTCTTAGTTCTAGTTTAAGGCAAACCATGCATCCCATTGCACGATACAATAGTTGAAATGCAAAAACACATTTCCTTAATTACCCCCCATGTATGCCAAACCAAATTGTAAAAGTAACAAACAACTATTTTTTAAAGCCCTTTAGTCAGTTTATCCAATAAATGTGCTAAAACATCCAGTGTGGCTAAAATAAATTCTGCAGATTCCTACAAAACAGTGACTACCCAGAAAATATTTTTCACGGTCTCGTGTCAGACAGTCTGGCATCATGGGAATGCAGTGAGATGGACAGCTATCATGTAACAGTTTGGTAAAACAAACAACAAAACCTATGTAAATAAATCAACAACCATGACTTCTAAACAGTATATGAAACAGATAAAAACAAATCAAGTGGCATATTTTACATACACTATATAGGAAAATGAATACTGGTATAAGAGGGCAGTGATCAATGTTTTAAATGTGATACTACACACTCCTATATGTTCATTCTGCACCAGTCTCCAGTTCACGCCCTGATTAATCTCAGCAGAACACCATCTGTTCCAAACACTTCTCACTTACATTTTACAACACACTATCCCTTTCCCAACCTGCTGATCTCCAAGCCTTTTGTCATGAAAGACCCCAAATACGCTTTCAGGTTACACCATAGGTCTCTTTCTATAATTGAATATTACCCTGTCCAGCTGGCACATCAATTGATGTCTGGAAAATGTCCTTGTAAGAGAAGCTTGATAAGACTGACCCTGCATAATGCATAGTGACGTTCATGAGTTAAAATCGCAATTCTCCTTTACATGGAGACATGCTCTCAGTGTGACACCACTTCTCATACCTTTTCATTGTCATGCTGATTTTTATAAAGAGACGCTCACATGGCCACGCTCATTCCCAGCTTTTACCTTTGTTACAATCTCAATTGCACATTTATTTTCACATGCTGACATTCTCTTACCTGCCACACACCAACCCCCTTCTACAGTTTGGCCTTCTTATATAATTCTCTCTCATACGAGATGTACTACAATCCCAATGTTTTCACTAATGACTTACATTTCATATTTTATTTTATGGTGCCGGTCCTTAAAAAAAAATAAATTATGTTGAATAAAGCAGGTAGCCAACTTTCCACTACAAATCTACAGAGTGTATGTTTTCAATCCACATTTAAATTCTAAGAGTAATGTCCGCTATAGAATCTCCTGCTTGTGGGTTCTAGAATAATGTCAATGAAATCATTCCGGGTGGTCTGAAGATTTATATGGCTGTTTCTTGAATTCCTCCGTGACTCATTGAAGAATCAGTCCTATACCTCTAATTCTATCTCTTTATGGCGACTCAAAATCCTGAAGTTCTAAATTGGCACTACCTTACCCTTCATATGTCATCACCATAGTAAGTTGACTTAATAGGGATGCCAGATTACTGCTCTGGTAAAGCTTTCTTCTCATAAAAAACATTTTGGGGGATGTGATGAAGACCTTGTGCTCATATCTTGGGAGTTTTCCATCTAAATGATCCAACGTACTGACCATAGGCATTAATTATTTGTTTCTTCCGCTTTTTGGACACAGTAAATAGCCGAGCAAAAGACATAGAAACATAGAATTTGTGTATAAAGACTCAGACCTCAATTCTTGACCTTGTCTTATATTCAGTGTATATCTATACCTATCCCATACATGTTTAAATTCCCTTACTGTAATAACCTCTACCACATCTGATGGGAAGCAGTTCCATTTTTCTAGCATCCACTCATCAAATGCATACATAAAGATGAGTGAAAACAGTCTCGTTGTGAAATCATACAGTGTAAAGCCTTTGTCTGTCAATTCTTATCATACCCCTTGAATATATGGATTGTATTAAGCGCTGCGTAAATTGTCGGCGCTGTATAAATAAAAAGATAATAATAATAAAAATATTACTGTAGTATTTAGGATTGATTTTTGTATCCTCTCAAATGTTTCTGAGTGCCCTAACTATATGTGGGCATCTACCAAGCCCACTGAAATGAAACATAAAAGCTAATATCCTTTCAATTTGTCCCTTTTTGGGTCCTGGCAAGTTCCATTAAAAAAATGCGAAATTTTCTAGTAAAAAAAGTGTTGACCTAAATTGTTGAGAATTCTTGTGGGGAGGAGGAGGCTAGGAACTAATTGCTTAATGTGCCCGTTGCCCACTGCCATCCTCCCCCCCCCTCCCAGCTTGTCCTTTGCAGAGATGCTGGGGAGAGGGCACTGGGATGCTTCGATCATTTGGAAGTGATCGCTAGGTGTTTGCAGCCACAACCTCATTAGACCTAAACCAGCGGTGAGGGGATTAACAGGACGCTATTCTAGGCGCTAATAGGATTGTCTGAGCTTCACTGACAGAGGAAAGAAGGGCGGGGGGAGAGAGAAGAGAGAGAGGAGAGAGAGAGAGAGGAGAGGGAAGAAGGATGGCGCTGCCACCTCAAGCTGTCAATGTTATCTCTATGTGCCGCTCAGAAATGGCGCTCTGCTGACAAGACACGCCGAGGGGAGAGCGGAGCACAGCCCGGGAGAGCGAGGGGAGGAGACCGGGGGGTCACAGGGCAGGACGGCAGATGCCTGGGAATCCCAATTTCATGATCGCATGCAGAGGTCTGAGGGGGGGCATCAGAGGGGAGAATCAAGGGGGGAGGCAAAATGAAATACCAGAAATACCTGACTGTGCTGCAGATGGCGATTGGGGTGACTCCTTCAAACAGGGGCAACCTGCTACCTTATAAAAGAAGGCTATGGTGAGTGGATCGTCCCCCCCCCGTGTCCGTTACATGATGGGTGCATTCCATGTTCCACACGGCGTATTGTGCATGCTTCGCAGAACCATTCCGTGTGGTTTAGTATCATGTATCATGCAGACAAGGTGTGTGCATGTAACGCCCGTTACCTTGGAGACTATATAGTGGGAGCAGACACATGGCGTGATACATGTTGCCTTGGATACTATATAGTGGTACCCTGCGTGCTGCACATAGGTGTTGCTGTGTATAGGTGAAATGTACTGTATGCTACGGGTGATGCATCTGTGTATTGCGATGGGTCACACTTCACGTTGTGCTATGCACATTGTGTGTGTGCTGGCATGTGACAGCCTATGTGTGTGACATGAGGCACCGTTTATATATGTGTATGCATTATTCTAAATGATGACTGTATATATTCATGCGTTGTGCGCCAAGCGACCGATGCCTACGAAAGATGTATGGCTTTAACACGAATGCCTGTTGTGTGTAATTGCATGAAGGTAAGGGCCGTGATGCATAATGCATATGTGTTATTACAAAAGATTGTTGTCCGCCTTGCATGGATATGATGCATGAAGCTGCCTAGGAGAACGTATTTCTAAACGTAAATAAATAGCATTTATATTCTGGCCATTATACCGCACTAAAAGAACCTCAGCATTCCACTTTCATATATCCACATAATACATCAGAGACATTTTCATGTGTAATTCATATAAAAACACAAAGCAGGCATTTTACCCGAAACAACGGCGCCGATATTTCTATCAGTAATGAGTACACACAATTCCTGTTTCTATATTTTTATAAATAGTATCAAGAAATACCGACCCCCCCCCCCGAGTAGTAAGTGGCCTTTGCTTCCCATAGGGCCTACGCAGAGTGAGAAAGGATAACAAATGCTGGAGGGACAATTGATGGTGATCAGTTTTCCAAGACTGTATTGGTTATCAATGGCAAATGAATATTAATTACCCAAGCACTAGTCCTCGTGAAACACAAATAGTGTACGGTCAGTGCTTTTTGGTCTCTCCGGTACCTGTCCTTTGTATCACATTGATCTATCGCCACGCTAGAATCCGAGATCCTGTTCATTGCAAACAGTAATGCAATATTTACATGCTCTGCTGATTAGGGGGCCTGCAATGCAGAGACAATCAATTCAGTATATGATTAAAAATAATAGACTATGATGTGATATACCACACCATGACTAAATGACATAATAGATATAAATCAAAGGGAAAAAACAAAAAGTAGCTATTCAATGTAAAAATGTGTAAATATATATCTATATATATATATATATATATGTATTATTATTATTTTTAATCATATCAGAAAAGCCTGTTATTGTTTTATTGTCAAACATTCCATTTGCTGCAGTGTATTGTGATTTATTTTGTCAACAATAAGAGTAGACACATAGAATTTGAGTTATAGCAATCACATTTTTATTTTCTTTTTTTAGACTGCATGGACGACACATACGAATAAGCATAAAAAGATAAATATCTCAGTAGGCAGCTTACCTCCAATATTAGGCAACCCATATAGAACCCAGTACAGGGTAAACAACTGTATGCACACAATACATGTCCAGCAATCAGTAAACACATAGCTCGTGGCTACCAACCACCTTGTGAGTGTCCGCCTGCCTACACATATAATGAATAAATCATATTACTCAGGTTTTGTTGTTTGCTCACACAGATCACAATCATCATATGATACATTTTTAAATGTTAAAGCGTTATAGCTTTACCTATTTTGTTTGAATTGCTATAGTCAGAGAGCGTCTGAAAGAATGCCTGTCCTTATATCACATTCATTATGTACATCTTGTGTGTTACAGTTTACGTTCAGCCCTTTATCCTTATTTACGTGTACCGCGCTATAATAATTGCCCTTATAAACCCTCCATATATCTCCCTAATATATTGAATTGAACAATTCTTGACATTTATTTATTGGTGTAAATATGTTTTATGAACTCATTTAATCCCTACTGCTTCTCAGCAGGTGCTCTGAAGTAACTGATGCTCTAGCTATTTCCCAACTGCCATGATGAGTTTATTAATGTTATCTCGGTAAATTAAACCCTTTTAATCTTACTATATTTTGGTAGACAGTAGAACGCTTGGTTCTTTGGCATGGAGGAGGTCCATTTTAGTGGAGGGCTTGTGAAAGTCTGTGAATAAGGACAAACAAGCTTTGTTGTGACAGACACACACTAAAAAAGACCTAGGTCATTAGAAATAGAGAAATCTAAGTACCATAGAAACAAAAAAAGCTCAGACCCACACCATTATATATCGTACAGACTGTGTTCCCATAAGGAACCTTGTGTAAACTTAATGGTATTTAAAGCATTATATAATTGATAATTTAGGTAATTATCATGCAATGGTGACCCATGGGCTTCCAGGGATCTTTTGTGAACCTTCTTGGTTGTCTGGAAAAACAATATGTAACCCTTCACATTAAACTAGCCGGACATAATATTAGAATACAAAAAATATGACATTTCCGGATTAACATTTAAGAAGGGTGGTATTCATTTCATTTGGCTCATGTCTTTCAAAGCCTGCTGCAAATATGTTATTATTACTCCTATATATGTTCACATTGTCTCTTTTGTGTATATAAGGTCACCATCTCTTTATTTATGATAGACAGCTGGACCTCCTTTTTTGCTTACTGTGCTTTGTATAAGCTCAGGGAATCCACCTCTTACCCCATCTATATCAAACTAATCAACCATTAAATAGTATTGTGAATGTCCAGCTAGCTTGTTTTTCTGCAAAATAAACCTTTTATTTTTAGCTGAAGTAGGCCAAAGTACCATTGATTCAATGTCCATCATGAAATTGCAATTCCTTAAGCAAATGTGTTGGCCATCTGCAAATATAAGGATCACCTATGTGTGGGCTCCAAGATCTGTGTCAGCTAAGACACTAAAGAAGTCATTAATATTGCTTAATACAATTTGATGTATTTCCACTTTGATCCTGGGGCGTATTAATAATAAGTAATAATGAACAGACTAAATTACCAGTATCACACCAGCTGAAACGCTCAGATTTAACATACAGAATGAATGTCATTAAAATCCCGTTTCTGTAACATTCAAAAGTTATTTTTGCCCTAGATTTTTTTTTCCAGCAATTATAAAAATACACCCTTGGCTTTATTTTCACTTACATATGAGATAATGTAATTGCAAAGCTGCAGATGTGTACAGGTCTGGATCATCCGCTGTCCAAGGTACTGTAAACATCCCTGCTAAAAGTAATTAATTGGGCTTTGAGGAACATTTCTTTTACAAAAACAATACATTGTAAAGCGTTTTTCTTTCCCCCCCCCAAGGTTTGCTAGTTTTAAATGTTTTATTTACATGGAGTATATGTATTGAAGGTTTATGTGCCATATCCATTTGCACTTATTTATTACAAAGTTAAAAATGAACATCCGTGCTATTCACAAAACTGAATGTGTCCTCAACTGGAATGTACTCCGTAACTGAACTCACCAGCATCATATAGCTACTGAGGCTCTACAGTACACACAAAAATTGGGTTTTATTACAGCGTGTGTGGTCCTGGGATGTGGGCATGAGCCCAATGCCTGGGTTGGCCCAGATCATCAAAGGTGTCATAACTCAGCCAAAAGTAGAAATGGCAAATGTTCTTCTCATTTTGTAACTGGTTCCTTGCATGTGCCCAGAAGAATACATGATATGATCTCTTAATGGCAGCTTGGATGGACCCATGTCATGATGGAAACAGCTTGCCAACCTCTACTGAGTTATGTAGAGGAACTCATAGTTACCTAGTTTTTTTGTTGCCTTTCCCAGGGGTTCATCTGAAAACAGTTGTTGGATTCTGTTTACCCGAGCGCAGGAAAATTGAGAATTTGCAGAGTTGTCAAAGTTGAGTTCTGAGTATATCAGTGTTGGACCCTAGATGAATTAAATATTAGTTACCTAATACTAATAAGCCTGGCGGACAGACCCTCTGAACCACCTCAAGATTTGCTGTGTGATATACTGTATCTGGGTCTGTTGGTCATTTGTTTTATGCTTTTATAATGCCACAGCATACTATTATTTTTAACACAGAAAAGTTGGGCTAGGAACGTGTTGGTTTGTTGAGGGTTGTTTGCTGTCAGAATCAATGAGTCTCATACGGAGTGTCTGTAATCTTCTAAAATAACCTCGTGTTCTCTCAACCACAATGATGTAAGCTGATTATGAAACAAGTTATGTGGAATTCTAACAAGATGGGTAAAATAGTAACATACCCTATATAACATCTTACACTAATCTGCTCATGATAAAATGAAAAAAAAATACTATATACTATCTGTGTCAGTGGGAAAAAAAGATTCAAATGGTGAAAAAAGACTCTTAAAGAGCTAAATCCACTAGTTTAAATATTGGTGTTAAATCACACAGCACTCTCTCGAACAGTAGTGCAGCGTTTTCAATATAATATGCCAATACTTCAGTTTGATTTGACTTGTCGCTGTCACTTTTGCCATGTTAGAGCTTGTATTCATATTCATTGACAGGTCTAACAATGAGCCAGTCATTGTTTTTCTGTGTTCTGCGTTTTATTACATCATTAATTTGGAAAATAATCATTTGTCACTGCTTTCATTAACGTTAAGTACTGTCTAGTTCTTCGGCTTCCAGTAGATATCATTGTGTCAAATAAATCTGCTTACTCAAACAAATACTCTGGTGATTATTCAGTAAAAAAATAAAATGAACTATTCCACTGTTTTCTGCCAAAGTGTCCTTCCTCTCTGAATTAAAATGAGGTCTGTCAAAAACCTTTAGAAGAGCACTCTAGATGCTGTGAATTAGCAGTCGAACCATGAATGGTGCACAGGAGATGGTGGCCCTAGAGATGGTGAAGAACAGAATTTAGAATTGCTGGTGACTAACATAATTCAAATGCTTAACAGGAAACCTTAAGTTGCTTTAAATATGATATATGATATTATGTGGTTATAGCAGACCTTTGATGAACCTGTATTTGGATTTATTGCAGGGTCACCCCATCATCTGAGAACCCCAATGCTGCCACTTCTAGCACAAGTCAAGGGAAACCATCCCTACGAAGAATAAAGGGACGGATCCACAGAAGCAAAAGTTTGGACAGTGTTGACCTCTGTGAGTTTAATGTAAGTGCTTGGTATTTTTCAGTCTGATTATCCTTACAGAGTGCTAGATGACCGTATAATACAAGATGTAGGTGTTTGCAATTCTAAGTGAGAAACATAATAATCCAAGGCGAACTAAATAGCAGACAACCTTGGCTACTGCAGGCATATGGGGTCTTATTTTGGTTTCTTGCTTTACCCCTGTAGAATTGCAATAAATTGCATGTACCAGTACTGGCGTATTTTGGTTTTGATTGTATACATTTTAGGTCCATAGCAACTTTTTGATAGTTTTGTTATCTGCTAGTAAGACAATATTTATTCACAATGGAACATGATATTTAGCACTCTCATTTTCTAATAGAAAAGTGCCACTGCTGGAGAGATCATTCTGGAAATGTAAACTCTTCTTGAAGCTCCAGCATTATCTGAAATGTTTTCAGTAGTGTAACCGGTAACCCCCATGGCGTCCCCTTTACTTATGTGAATGTTGGAATTACTCTGTCGTCATTAAGATGTCTTAGAAGGAGTTAGCACCAGGGACACCTCTCTGTGTCTCGGAAGCACTGCCAACAATGTAATCAAAGCTCGCTTATTAAATCCTAAAATTGGATTGCTCTGGGTTGATGCGGATACTGATCTCTGAGATGTTTGAGTAAGAATTATGAAGAAGTTGGGGTATCCCACTTATGCTGTATACTGTACTTCTCTATACATTAAATATACAGTAAGTGATTCATGTTGATCCATCGTGTCTGAGATGTTAATCATGTTAACTTACTGTGTAAATTGCTGTGTGTTATTTTGGGCTAAAAAATGTCATAAGGTATCATAATCAACATCAGGATACAAAAGCACTGTATTACAATGATGCAGTTGATTCGTTTTGGGGGATATATAAGGTAATTTCACCTAAGGAGCAGTCTCCTCCTAAATGTAATAGCTCTTTTGCTTTAGTGGTCAAGTATGCTGCATGGATTGATGGAAGGTGGTTGGACCAGCTGCCTGGGGTTGCAGTGAGTTATATTATGGGCACACGTCGCCTCCTCAATTATATTGAATATGTACGGTATTTCAGCTCCTGTGTATTATGCTTCAGGGCATGAACCACTTTTTTTGCTTCTTTAAAATAGAGTTGGTTGCAACGCCCTCAGGGTTAAACAACCCAATATGTCATACATTACTGGAGCAGAAATGGTGGTTATTTCTATAGCTTTTTAATCTGCACATCTCCTCTCTTGTTAACGAAAACCCCCAAGTGATTTACGCTATAACGTGAAGGTGAATGGGATTTAAAGAGCTGACTTGTTATTTTGCTACAGAAGGGTTTCCGCTATAATGCACTACTGCAGTGAGATGTAAAACCTTGCAAGCATATACTTTGCAAACATAATGGAGGCATCACATTCGTTTCTTTATGAATTAATCATTTGTTCTGAAAAAAAAGTCTTTAAGTAGCTGGGGATGCTATCTGATGCCACCCATTGATCGTAGTGGCTCTGCACAGATTATAGGACTGCTTTTTTTAGAATGCCAGCAGCAAGGTTACTGTGACTGTAATAATGTCGTGTAACTAAGCCACCTAACCTCTAGGTCTCCCCAAGGGGGAATCTAAGGACTTCTAGTTCAAAGCAAAATTATGGATTTAAAATATTCACTTGAAATCCCAAATGCCCTCTTTTCTGTCTCTTGCCAAGAAATTGGTCAGCAACAACACAATCATTTGAACTTGCTGCTATCCTTAATGACCATACACACAGTTACATTGCTTTTATATATATATATAACCTAAACTATCATAAATATGGACATTGCTTATCTACTACATCTATGCAGATGGATCAGTCATGGAAATGGTTGTATATGACTGTTCATTTAACAGAACAGAACGGCTTTCACTGACCAGTGTTTATACCATGAAGGGGCAATATAGACACCAGCCATATTATTGTGAAAATCAGTTTTTAACTATAAACCACCTTGTCTGAGGCAGATTAAGGGTTGTGGGTTTATTAAAAACATCTGCTAATGGTGCTCACAATATGGGATAATGTCCATACCTGGGAACAGCGTTGGACCTGGAGTCTCTGGGTGTAGCCTTCTTTCTTAGGGCAGGGGAGGAGCATTTGGTGGCACTCACTTAGCTTCCCTCCCACTCCCAACCCACTAAAGCAGCGGTTCTCAACCTGTGGGTCGCGACCCCATTGGGGGTCGAACAACCCTTTCACAGGGGTCGCCTAAGACCATCGGAAAAGACATATTTCACAATATATAATTACATCATTTTATGGTTGGTGGTCACCACAACATGAGGAACTGTATTAAAGGGTCTCGGCATTAGGAAGGTTGAGAACCACTGCACTAAAGGCTGTTTGGGGCCAGCCCTACCTCTGTGCATGGCTATCCCCGTCCATTCACAAAGCCACTCTCTCAGAAGAAAGGGAGCTCCTTGGAAGCCTACCCCAGAAAGCTCACAAGTATGGTAGGAGCTTTAGAAGGTTTGAGAAAAACCCTCTTAACTTCTTAGCCAGTGGCCTCGTCACACACTTATCTGAGTAGGTCACTAAAGTGTTGTAATCCTTTGAAATGAGGCTCCCCAAATGTTGTATGATGGAACTAAGACTGTATTACCACATCCTTTTCATTAACCATTCGGTAAGAAGCTTTTTTACAAGAAACATTTATAGTCCCAGGTTTTGCCTACTGTCATCTTCTAAGTGTTTCACTGGATCTTCTCTTACCTTTAATCTGTGGTTAGAGATGACATATAGTTGCCTTCATTTATTTTGACAGATTATACACTAGAATTGCAAAATGCACACACTGGCACTTTCACAGGATCATAAATTATCTGTGATCTTTTAAATGCACTCCTGGATTTGTGAAAAAGGAAGTTGAAAGTTGCTCTCTTTATAGGGTTTTGATGGGATTCACTGATTTATTCGTAAACATCAGTAGGATTATTATTATTATTTCAAACTGCACATGGACATTTACATAGTCAGCTACCTTGGCAAATATTAATTTACAAAAGGGGCTCTAGGGTCGCATATTCACAGATCTGGATTTACGGATCACAAGATCCGAAGATCCCCAGTAGATTATTAACTTGTAACTACTGAGCAATCTATAGAAGCACAATGAACATGTTATAGAATGCATTGTTCACAGAATTGGACCAATGTTGTTAAAAATGGGTTGAGGTATGGCAATATGTCAATTGGCAGCATTGGTCTATATTGCTTTAAAGACATTCTTACTATATACAATATATATGTATTTCTACTTTGATATTCTTTAAATGATTGTAGTAATAATTCATTAATCCAGTTGAAACATGCCGTAGATCCGGTTTGGCTCTTTAAAACGCCCCTGTGTATTTCTCATGGTCCAGTTCATAGTTCTAATTTCCTTTCACTCAGACGACCTGTCATCTGAGAATAGGAGACTGAAGTTTCCCTGTTGTTCAAATTAGAGTCATGTCATCAGGCAGCTGATATCAAAGCAACAGAGCCTCAAGCTCAGTATCTCATTTACCACCAATATCCTTCATTACAGAGCAAATAATATCTAAGACATATGGCTTACGGCTATGAAATAGAAAAACCACAAACATATGCTGAGATAATCTGGATTATAGAGTGCATCATCCAGCAATTAATCACATTTAACTCTTCTATATCATACTTTTGATTTCAGCATCATACGACATGCGTACCCTGATTGCCTTGCCAGTCACGTAAAGCAGATTCATGTTGAAAAGGTGAAGAAATGGATTGTCTAAATTAAACTAAATCCATCTCATAATGGTGGAGCTGTAATAACCAATGAAAGGTTAAAGGAAAAACTCCCATCTTATCCTGGTTATCCCCTAGTGAAATTTAAAGGATATAATTGCGCTGTACAATATATTTGTGAAATATTTCCATTGAGTCTCCATTGAGTTAAATTAGTATATTGGTGTGTACCAATAATTATTTAGGTCCTTTTTAATGTTAATGGTAAACTAAGTCTTTCAACGAGAACCATTACCTTCTTAAATGTTTGCCATACTGGACCTTCCATGTCTGTTTGTCACGTAAGTTGGAGATCCAGTGACATAAACTAGTCCTTGCCGAAGAAATCTAATATACCCAAAGCTGCTACATTATTTAAAAAAAACCATAACCATAAATTAGATGCTGTTTTAGAATCTAACTATAATTCAGCAAGAATCCCATTGGCAAAGGATCTAGCACTAAAACATGTGGATATGTGTGTCTCAGATTTTGGTTGCAGTGGTGTTCATTTCGAGACAACACAAAAGAGATCTCTACAGAAATAAGTGTTGTGATTGTTGAGTAAGTAGGAGAATAATATTGAAGCATTTATGATACCGGAATAGATTAAAGTGGACACATATTGCTAGAATTTTAGAACACTTTGAGAGCAGCAATATTATTATTTTTTAATTAATTATTAATTGACAACTATGGCTCGGGCCCTATGTATTCATTATGGGAAAGAAAATGTACATATCTATCTCTCTAGAGTGATATATAGAGAGAACGTGAGGGAATTATAACGGAGGCATATTATCATAAAGCATGGCCCTTATCAATGTTAATTTATCTTAATGACATCAGCATAAAAAGGACTAGGTTAACATTTATTTTTTCATTATTTGTAAATTGATGTCCTTTACCTAAAGCCTTATGGAATTTGAAGAATATCAATAGAGCAGTTTTATTCAATTCATTTATCCCTTATATTAGGCCGTTGTATATCTCTAAGTAACTTTGATCTGGGCGGTTCCTCAATTTTAAAACAATACCACATGTTTAAGATGCACCATTCCCTTGTGTACAATTTGTGATACCATCAATGATTAACTAGATAGAGTTAATTATGCTGTGCGCTTGAAATCTATTGATTTCTGCAGTAACTAAATTAATCAGATTAAATGTTCTGGTTTGCCTTTCCTTTGTTTAACAGTCTTGCATTATCTTTTCAATATAACCAATAATAGCAAATATCTCACCTATTCCAAGCATTTTTCATTAGAAAAGAGAGTGCATGCATCTCAACGGCCCCAACAATCTGTGATAAAGACTGATGTAGGTCAATATCCCCATTCTGGCACAATAAATGAATCTGGTTTGGAGGGGTTTTGACTCTGTTTCCGCAAAGAATGGCATTATCTTTGACCTCCCTCCCCACAGCAGAGCTTGGTGTGTCTCAAGTATTGCCATATTTGTTACCTTTCATCATAATATTACATAAAAATAAAAAAGAAGCAAGACCATTTAACTAACTGTTTATATCAACAGTTAATTTAGAAGGGAGATGGAGAAGCATGGTGGACACAACCTGTATATTGGAACACAGATTCCTTTCAGGCCATTACTATAATACATACTTACAAAACAATGAGATTGTCTGCTCTGAAGTACTGTGTGTAGCGTAACTTCACCAAACCAGAAAAGTGATGGATATGCGTATTATCTAAGAGCAACGTACAGTCATAGCAATGATTCGGTTGAACTCTGCAGGATCACTTAGGATGAATTGAACAATTTGTTTCTAATGAGTATCTACGCAGTTTACATCCAGACCCACCTTTCAGTCTATAAACCAATTGTTTTTTGGCTTGGCAAATGCTGAAGATGGGAAATATCTTCTGAGTTACAGTAGATGTCATGGCAGCTATTCAATTGTTGATATAGATCGTATGAATGTAGACAGACTTTGTGACAGAAGGGGGCCTCTGCAATTGATCACTTGGTTATGGACACCGGTGCCCAGGTATGGACACCTTACTTATCCTATCTGTTGATACTTTAGCAAGAAAGCAGCAGGTCACCACCGCAAGACCAGCCACCCAGCGCATACTGCTCGAAAGCTACCCTTAATACTACAGAGGGCCAATTATTATTTATTGATTTCAGTATAAACCGAATAAGCATATACTGTCAGCAATGCAAACTCCTGCAGAAAAAAAGAACAAAACATGAACTACTTTATAAACATGCTTGGTGCATCTGGTTGTAAGTAATTAATTCACTTGAGATCAGCAAAATTAGGGCACTTTCTGCTCTGGGTTCAGTCACTGCTTCAGCAAAGCCTCATTTAGATGTAACATCAGTCTTTTATCTATCGGGGCAGCTTTAGAAACTAATGGTGTCTCTATCCCAAGCTCTGTGTACTTTTCAGACAATTTAATAATATCGCTTTAATCTTTAGCTAAAGTGCAGCTCTCCTACAGAAACTGTACTGGATAATATATTTTAATGTCATTTCAGAGGAGGAGTAAGATCATCAATGTATGCGTACCTTGTTGCATGCGTACAAATACATAATGGTGCACAATTAAAATAATATTTCATGAGTTCTTGTGCTTTGAGGGACAGAGGGTTTATAGGGGAAGGAAATATGATTTCATGGAACAGACAGAATATTCTCTGTACTAGCTCTTGTTATTTTAAGTACAGATTATACCATACAAGGATTAAAGGCTATTCCATTTACAAATAAACAATGTGTTTTAATATACATGATATTTGAATGTAGAATATTGAGTTTTCTAGTTTTCAGTTTAAATATATAAAGTTTAGACGGATTATATTATCTGAATATCCAGTGAGATGATGTAAAAAATATACTGTATAAAAGAAACATCCGTGTATTGGTAAACCATCGTATTACTATATCAAAGTCACTATAGTGAGTAAGTTACTGGCCCTATTGATCATAGTATATCCATGAAGTGACAATTCTTGTGTAAATTTTTATTCTGGTATTATTCTGAAGATCTCGCTAGATGTGATCAGGCTGATGTCATATGGGAGCCTTCGTCACTTTGGAGTTGAATAGATGTTCTTAACATGAATAGAGCTCTCTGCACACAGCAGAAGAAAAGAGAATTCTGATAAAAGTGAGCATCTCAATTAATAATAATTATGAGATGCCTGATTTGTAATATACAAATGAAAGTATAAATAAAGGTCTACATTTTTGTAAACATTTTTTCTAAACATTTGACTTTTTTATTTCAACTATTGGTGTGTGTTAATCACCTGATTACTTGTTTAAGCTTCACACTGGTGACTGTAGCATTAAGCAATACAGTTTGATGTGATAGCTGAAGCTGATTGGTCCACTTAGTCCAAATTGAAGGACTTAACAATGAGGCTAGTCATAATCCATTTCTACCCGTCTCAAACTCTAGCGCTATTACAGCCGCCATGATCCAGGAAAAATAAAAACAGGCATTCTAAATCCATTCCAACCACATGACACAACTAAACTCTATATGTCCATGATGTCTAGAAAAATAATGGTAACCTTGTAATTTAATGACTTTGGCTCAGGTTCAGTTATATCACAATTAATGATGTTGCAAGCAATATGGAAAAACCTGCCACAGGCATGTAATAGGACACCTTAATCCACATCCAAGTCACATTGCCTGGTTGCTGGGATCGAATGGCTTTAATGAACAGACATGTTCTGGAAGCAGCATTATAGTATAGGTATAAATTTAGGATTTAAATAAAGTAAGCTTTTCCTTTTAACTCATTACACCTGCCTCCTTTATATTCAGAGTGCCAATGGTTTCATTCGCTGTTAGCCTCTCCATAGGTGCTCTGACGGCAATAAGAGGTAAACCCCAGCTCCTTTTGAAGAGAAAGCTGCACTTATTATCTGGACTTAGCCAGATATTTTGTGTGAAGTACAGCTGAGTGGTCCCCTGGCCCTTGGCTCTCCCCCACCAATAAGTAACGCACAAACTTACTCTAACTCACACAGTAACACACCCTTACACACTAAAACATGCTTTTACCATCATTCCAACATACCCTAATATGTCAATCACACCCTCTTAAGTTGCTTTACCTGGGGGTCTTCCTTATAGCTGTTCACATGTTGCTTTACATGACCCCACTCTGTGAGCGAGTCAGTCCAAGGTAGACCAGCCCTGTTAGAAGAATTTTGGACTAGCCCAGAGGGCAATTTCTAGTTACCAATGCACAATTAATGATGTAATTATTATTATTATTATTATTTAATTCTGTTTTTTTCTGAGCACATACATTTATGAATGCATAAACAAACATACATTGTCAAAATTTCAGTAGTTCGTTTTCTTTTTACATATACAATTCATGGCTATGCGGTTGGTTGTCTTTTTTCTTATATATGGCCTAATACAAGTGTCAGACAGTAACAGTGGAGAGTCAGTTCCCTGATGGGCTTACTTGTTTCAATACAGTGCCGTGCAAGTGTGAAAGGGATAAAAACAAAGGAAAAGCCTCTAGCAAGTGAAGAACAGATGTGAAAGTGTTCTGAGAACTTAAAGAAACATTAAAAATAAAAGCAAATGTGATAAAACGAGCGGTGCTAAAACTGTGTTGCTTAGATGTGGGAACTTTGGAAGATATGTGGGAACATTTTAAAGTACCAAGCAAAGTGTTTCACATTTGGGATTCTTTCAGGAGAGGAGGAACGGAGCAGAGCATTCCATTTTTATTCCAGTGCTCAAGTTAATCTAGACATGAAGGAGGGGCTGTCACACTTACAGGGGTCGGCACCAACATTTCTCATGGTGGACATTTACTGGGGTCTGTGGTAGACAATTGAATGATGTTCTATGGACCTCACAAACCTTGCCATGGACACTGGTGTCCTTGTACGGACACTTTGCCTATCTTTGCACATTTACCTCTGGCATATTTCAGGTTCTCATATGATAGAACTGTGAAGTGTCTTTATGAAGAGTCTGTAAAAACTCATCTTAAATAGACTGATTGTGTTGGTCCTGCAAAAGGCAGAGATAAGTTGATGAGTTGAAATATTTTAAGTCACTGCAAGTCCATTGGAAACCCTACAGTTTAGTTACTAGCTTACAGTATTCCTTTGTGTCTATACCTAGAAATGCAGGTTTAACATTATTGGAGAAGCTGGCCCACAATGATCTTCAAATCAGAGAACCCCAGAGGACAATATAGTATATGATTTCTATAGCATGCTACAGATTCCCCATAGCTTACTTACAAACATGAATAAGATACACATTTTTATTCACATAAAATGGCAACAGACAGTAAAAGAAGCTATGCGAAGCCTATGGAAGTTGTGTTTGTTGTTTAATATCTTGCTGTATGACTCCCACTGAGGCTTGACCTCTTTCCTTGCTACTTTGGACGCAGTCCTTAGGCATGACATTCATTTTATTCCCTAGTCTCTTTCGGCGATTTGGTTCACACCCAGGATAACATCCGTGTTAGTGTTTTTTTTTTCTTTTTCTTAGATACGATGAAAACATACACTTGCTCAAGGCTTATGTAGGATGATTATTCTGAAGATACTGCTTGTATAAAACAAGCATTTCTGATTTGCCATTGATAATGGAACGCACTAAAAGCATTTGATATTACATATAGTACCAGGAGATTCCATAACTCTGCTACAGCAGAGAACAGTGACAATATTTAACAGACAATTTAAAATTACAATAACATCAATACATGCTTAGACATACGGGTCCAGAAAGAGAAGGCTTCTCTTCTGATCTGTAAGACATTCAAATTAATATTGTATCAAACAACTAAAAAGCTTTTATTAAATCCTTCTACAATACAACTAACCTTTACTTCTTAGGAAGTCGGAAAGCTTCTAAACCCACTTTACATTTGGAAACTCTTTATCATATAGAATTTGAAAGATTTGAATTTGTTATTTTTAAACTGAAAGCCGTATTTGATGTTGGTCTTTATAATGGTTCTTTTTTGTGCTCTGGTTAAGTAGTATTATCACATAGAGAGGTTTTCTGGTGTAACTACTGTGACCCCTTTCTTGTGCCTTCTTGTACTGATTAAGAATAGTTTTGAAATGGCTCTTCTGACCTGGACCGCTCCGGCATTGGGGACACTCACAGTGTTTCAGCAGCCGGACAGAAAGTTGCAGGAGCGGTGAGACGTAAGCGGGGGTAGGAATGTTTGTTTGTATGATTGTCAGCATGGATGTCTGATTGTGTGTGTGAACATGCATGTGTAATTGTATGTGTGAGCATGAATGTTTAATTGTGTGCAAGGGGCAAAAACGGCACAGACAAGTTGTTTGTGGGCAATGATGGCACATACATGGGGATGGGCAATTTTCACACCAGGGCCCAGTGGTTTCTAGTTACTCCCCTGGGTGTGTTACATCCACACAGTTACCATGGAAAGAAATGTCGCCGAGTTTATGCTCAAATTGATGAAAATGTAATTGATATAGGTTTTTATACAGGGGTTCCATCTGAATTCTGGAATATGCTATAGAAGTTGTGAGTGGTTGTGTCAGCGACTATAGACTATTGCCTGGGAACCAATCATAAAAACAATCCTAAATCTTTTTTTACCCTTAAATGGGAGCTCTCACTGTTGTTTAATTTATCCTGTATATGGCATATTTATGTTGTCACCTGGGTACCATTAATATGTGGTTAGTAGATCTTTGTTTGTTGAAGCAGGAGAGCAGGAAAACACATACATTTTTGCACAGGTCTTCCTTAGTTCTGTTTTTCCTAGTTTCATTTATGTGCAGTAAATCCATAAATATTTGATTTTTTTGTACGCTGTATCACCAGTGCTGTACAACCGACCCCTAAGAGGCTTCCAAGACAGGTGAGTACTTATTATTATTATTATTATTATCATTTATTGTTCTGTACAAAGGGTAGACAGGACATAGCAAGCAGTATGTAACCTAACAAGATGACTTACAGAAACAACCAGGGCCAGCCCGACAATGGAGCCGAGTGGGGCAACCACTCCAGGCGGCACTTTGCCGCCCCAAGCCCTTTTTTTTTAAAGCCGAGAAGAGAGAGAGGGCACCGAGTGGTTTTATCTTACCAAAAGTTATCAGTACCCGCTCGGCGCCCCTCTCTCTCTCCTCTGCGAGCTGCTCTGCGAGCAGTGAGTCTCCCTGCTCTGTCTCAGTGCCGGCTTGTAATGTTGAGCGCCGGAAGATGACGTAATTTCCGGCGCTCAGCATTACAAGCCGGCACCGAGACGGGAGACTCACCGCAGAACTGCTGAAAGGTAAGTACAAGGGGGGGAGAGGATAATGGAGGGGGCGGCAGGGAGAGGAAGGGTTAGATAATGGGGGCGGCAAGGAGGAGGAAGGGTAGATGCGGGGCGGCAGGAGAGGAAGGGTAGATAATGGGGGGGCGCAGGGAGAGGAAGGGTAGATAATGGGATGGGGGGGCGGCATTTTAAATTTCGCCTCAGGCGGCATTTTGTCTTGGGCCGGCCCTGGAAACAACAGGTGCTCAGGCGAGCTTACAGGCGAGTGAGTTAGGGTGTATTATACAAGAGGTAAAAGTGCATCTTCTATCTGGTTTCTAGTCTGTTTATGCTGATTCTCCTTGATGGTGGTCCTGTTCCTCAGACAGAAAACATGCCTGATGATTTCCAGCGAGTGTGCCATAGCGGCGCTAGACTCTAGATTTCTGTATACCTCCATTATGTCCAAACACACTCTAGATATAGTATTTTTTGTTACTTCTGCTGTACTGACAGAGGCTCAGTTTGGACACAGACCAATCAAGAATATTTCGATTGAATGAAATCTCCTTTTTGCTTTTTCATGGTGACCCTTTGTTCTTCTCTGTATTGCTTTTTTCCCTCGCATAGCATCTGCACGTCTTGTTGGGCAAATGGTACAGAAGTCTTAAGTTGTACACCAGAAATCCAGTCAGATGACTTCACAGAGCAGAATACATATCTGCAGACACTAAGTTATTGTAAGAAAAGATCTCTGCTACATTGTTGGTGCAAATATTTTGGTACTTCATGCTGTTGAGGTAGCTAAGCATGTCTGGGCCTCATGGGAACCTAATTATATAACCAATTTATAACCTTTCATTTATATTATGTTTATATATTTGTTGCCAACTTTATTAGGGTGAGAAGTGCAGACAGTTTTTTTTTTTGTATTGTTTTGTCCCTGGAAAAAAAAACACATTTTTGCCGACCAGCTCATATAAACAGCCCCTTTTAAAGTACATAGGATGTATAAGCTCACAGAAGGGGATCTGTTACTTAGTTACATATCACACATATTGCAGAAAAGCATTGGTCGTTAACAAGTAAAATATACATTATTTGCGCTCTGGAAAAAATAGGCTGCTTTGGTCATCTTATTTTGTACACCTGTCTGGCACGATTACATGTTCACTATGGATTCATTCTACATTTAGCCTGCAGAGGGCAGCATTACAGCTTGGAAAGCATTTGTCGGCGCATCTTACCGTAATTTCTTTTCCATTAGCTGGAATGTTATACATTACAAAACATAAACTATGATTTCATCAGCAATTGTTAAAAAGCAAAAATGTGAAATGTAAGTATCAGTTGACTAGGTTTTTTAAATGTTACTCTAATAACCGTATCAGTAATTGTTTAACATGCTGTCTCTCATCACGTATATTTGGGTTAAGCTTACCCTACACACGTTAATCTTATATATATTATATTTTTAATACCTTATATTACCTTATAGTAAATATAAGGTAGTAAACATAGTACAATAGTACTTGTTTCCTTTGTTGCTGTTTTGCATTACAAAGCCTAAGTAGCCAATACATTGCAACAATGTCATGTGGCTATTTCTTATTCATAATAAGAAGCTTATTTCTTGTTGTGTGTGCTTTGGCATGGACTTGACGCGTTGCTTATGAATGTAGACAATAAACTACAGAGATATGGTTTATGTTTATAAAAAGATTATGCATTGGTTAATATAGCCTTAGGGTAGCATTGGCTTTTGGTTCTAGCAATCACCATATGAATCCAATATCTCATCAACAAATGGTATATGAAAACTATTGGGCATACGTAGAAATGTTTGGTTGATTAAACTTGTGTATTTGCAGCAATTAACTCATTCGAGGGATCTGTCATCTATTATTCCATCTAAATATGTAACTTCATAGATTGCATTTATATTTGTATTATATTTAAAACTTGGCAATATAGGTTGGCCATAAGAGAGAGGCTGTGCCAAAACTATGTTGAAACTATTTCAGGTTTTCATTTGCACAAGCGTTCAGTGTGCACATACATCTGTAACAGGAAAAAATGGATAAATAGGAAAGATTTCTGCACACACCAACTACTAAAAATTAGAGAAGAAGCTGAAGATTCTCATACCATAATGCAGTTGGGCTCATCCAAGCAGCACAGTGAAACCTTTGTAGGTTATGAAAACATTTCAGTGCTATAGGTGATCAAGCAGCATTTCCAGGAACTATATGTTCACCCAGGAGTTAAATGATTATTATGTTGAGGTTTTAGTGATTCAGACTTGGCAGTGGCTGAATAGAGTAGCTGGTCCTAAATCTTATGAGACTAAACATTAGAGATAAATTTTCTTTAGCCCACCATGGATTGTAATGTCTGTGAAATTGATGTCCATCAGCATAAATTATCAGCTGAAGATGTGTTCTGTAATTCACTGATCACTGACGTGTCCTGTAAAATCTATTTCTATTAACCAGTAAAGACATGTGAGCAGTTTTTAACATTGAAGTTTTGAATCTCCAAAATATTTACTTCTAAGTAGACGCATGCCTTTATGTTGAGCTCCAAATCCCAGTCAGCTTGCCAACACTGAACTCTTCCTCTTAATGAAATGACAACCAAGGCATCCGATTATTTCTGCACATACCGTATAGTACCACTGAAACTGCTGGAATAATAGATGTCCCAACTGATAAAAATAAATCAGTATAAAGATTGGGAAAGTTATGCCTAGATGTTCGACTGGCATCTGCATTTTACTGCCAACTGCCATGACAGTATCTACAAAAATGTAACAATGTCTTACAGTATTTAGACAGTTTGTGTTAAAGGATCTTTCCAGTCCTATTCCTGTGTAAAATGCAAATTGGAGTCCATTTTGCATGGACTTTGGTGCCTTTTTACGGCATGCAAATAAGTGCGGGCATTCTTAAGATATTGCAGTTAGAAAATGAGATTTGTGTCTTATTTAACTCCTCCTTCAGCTGCCTTTGGGGAAAGGAAGGAGCATACCACAGTATGCTTCTTTCACATGTTCTAGTCAATGGGAGTAACATCAACCAAATTTTATCTGAACCCTGATGTTTCCAAATACAAATATACTATTGGCTGCTGCTTTGGAGTCTTCATTAGGCGCGGTACTGAGGTTCTACAAGTTTAATACCAGTTAAGATACCAATACTTTCTGGTCAGGGGGAGATTAACATGAGACAGAATGCTCCAACAGCATGTGGTAAAATGCGTTCCTTGCAAAGTGAACTCTGACATACATTAAAAATAGAAATACAATTTTAAGGACTAGACTATTCCTTTAATCTACTGGTATTTTGCACATGCAAATTCTACATTGTCTTTGATCGAATATTCAGTAGCAATGTGTCTAGCTTTGCTTATTCTTATTTTATTTTCTTTAAGCCTGGACATTAAGTGGATTCAAGTTTCAGAGGCTTAACACAAGTTAAGCTGTTGAATAAAATATGACAAGATCTTGAAACTGAAACAGATGTCCAAAATGTTTTCGACAGGGGTGCACATCCAAGCGCGCGCCGATGTCATTGCAATGCTGACAGGGGACAGCTGGAAGCTCCAAGCTCAGCACAACTGAGGTACTTAAGAGTGCTGACGGGGCTCTAACGCAGCAGTTCCCAGGTGAGACTTCTACTGACGGGGACTACAGGAATCAGCAGAACAGCTGTGTGAGATGAGTGTTTTGTATCCTCACTCATGCATACACATGGACACCTAATGACTACCAGTAGCAGGGAAGCTGGTGTCGGATTAGCAGCAGCCTAACACTGCAGATAGGAGGCTTTCATTTCTATTATTTGCCTGATCTGTACTTTTAATATTAACGCTGAACTAGTAAATATGTAATAAAGATCTCTTCCATAATTATCAGACACTTTAGTGATTACGAGGAAGCATTGATGGAAATATGAGGCATGTGAAGGAAGGGTGTGTTAGAAGAAGCTTAGTATCTCTCTCTGTGACCCTGCAGAGAATCTTCAATCACTTGACGCTCCCTTTCTAAGAGGTCATAAAAGGGGTAACTTGAGGGCCCTAGAGAGAGATGCCTATTAGTCCAGACGTTCCAGAGGGAGGCAGGTATTCATACATGTTAAGGTTTCAAAGAAAGAAGCAATATTAATGTTATACTAATACATCAGAAAGTATCAGGAAAGTAATATTTATTATCGGGCCGAATTTCTATTATAGCACCGAGTTCTCTAAAATCCCCTTGAGAGATACTGTGTCTTGTCAGAATGTCTTTTCATATTTTTTGCTGACCAGATGACGATGTTTGTCACTTCACAAACACTGGACTGTTTTAGTCTAGATTCTAAGTTCATTTGAGCAGTGCCCATGTCTCCTGTTTCTACAGATATTTAAAGGGAATGACAAAATTATGACAGACTAACCACTACATTAGGTAAAGCAGGGCTCGCCTAGGTGTTTGTTAGCCTATTAAATCCCCAAAAAATGTTGCCACAATTGTGGTGATCGCGGGGGACTCTGCTACTGTCTGCCCAGGAGTCTGGGCAGACCAGCACAGCCACCCCGAGCTCACCCCCGAGCCTGTGATCACTCCCATGGAGTGATTCTGTAGGCTGAAAACAAGTGTGGGGACCTGACACAACATCCCCCTGCTGCCTGATCGCTCCATGAGAGTGAAAGTTCAGCGTTAACCCCTTCAGTGCCGCGGCATTTTAGGAGTTATTTCCCGTTTTGTACAGGGCTCTGCTGCTGGTGGTCTGGTGGTGGCAGACCGGCAACAGCAAAAAGGAGCCCCTACAAGCCCTTTGATGACTCCCGTAGGCATGGAAGCCTACAGGAGTCATCAAAGAGACTCCTCCCTGCAATGGCCGGTCTATAGACCAGCAATTGCGTCCCAGCTGCCAGAGGCAGCTTCAGGGACAGGGGGAGAGGGTTCTTCGGTCTCCACATGAGTGTGGAGAGCAGCCCCAACACCCCCTGCTGCCTGATCGCTCCATGAGAGCGTCAGTGCAGCATTAACCCCTTCAATGCCACAATTGTGTATGACACATTCGTGGCATTGCAGGGGATAACATTTGTCCCCACAAGACTGCTGGAAGACCTTAAGCAATTCTCTTACTGATATTTAATTAGGTAGACATCATCAGCCATTTGTTTCCAGGACACATATTTGTTTTTATATATTGCTGACCAGCAGAGTAAAAAGCAGCCCTGCATTATTTGGACTGAGTAGTGCTTTCCTTTCTCTCGGTTAACATCTGTGCTGGTCAGTAACATGTGAAATTAACTAGAAAAAATGGCCAAAAATAGCCATTAAGCAGTCTGCTTTGCGTTTCAATTAATATCGAGTCAATCTGGTATGTCTGAGGCCCGAGAGTACAATGCCCTGACTTTAGACTGCATTCCTGTGACAAAACTAAGCCACAGTTTAGATGCAATTGTGATGTGATTTGCCAAGATGCTTTTCCTCTACAGAACCTGCTGTTGCAGCACTTTTATTGTGTAGCGGAAACGTTGCAGCAAAGTAGGGTTGTCTGTTTGAACTGTCATGTCTGACACAATGAAAACAAATGCTAGAGGATTTGATGCTGTGTGGGCCATACAATGTCTCCATTGTCAGCAGCCTTAAATACCATAAAATTAATTCTGTGTGAATTAGGAAAAGGGGACAGTAGTTTTGGATTACAACTCAAATACTGCTTAGCCATCTGAAATGTTTTGTTGCTGGGAGTTGTAGTCCTGAAAAGTTGTAATTAGCATCAGCAGGACACTAAATACATAATGTACGGCATTATTACATCCACCCTCAGTTTCCTAATTGCCATTTTCCAACCCCCAAATTACGCGCTGTTTCCACCTTTATCCGCAAAGGGTATCTTTTAGGTCATGAATTTTGGGGAACATTGTCGAAAGCAGATCGTATTGCTTGATTAATTGAACGACTACATGTTCCTCTTGTGGAAGCAAGAGTATGTTCTTCAATTGATATATCTGAAACTGGAAGCATTCTGTTTCCCAGTAACTACTTCCTTAA
Source organism: Spea multiplicata (assembly GCA_009364415.1). NCBI lineage: Eukaryota > Metazoa > Chordata > Amphibia > Anura > Pelobatidae > Spea > Spea multiplicata. The sequence continues at coordinate 92,824 of VKOC01016513.1, forward strand.
ACTACTACTTTTCTTTAGATGATTGTAGTTGAGAAACACTGCCATATTGACCTCACGGCATACAGCTCAGGCAATTAGGAAAGGAATTTGACCTAGTGCTAATTAACCAGCTCAGCTCTGATATACGCTGTATGATGATTACAAACAAGCGCTCGGAAACAATATTACATGCAAGAATGAACGCATGAATCATCCTGCAAGTTAGCTTTTATGTGAGTGTCCTGCACCTGTCTCTGTAGACCTTACTAAATATTTCTTGATACTGTGACTCATGTACAAAATTAACCAAGTCACCCCAACGTAACCTTTTTTATATTTGCTAGTATAGTACGGTATCTTGGCCATTCAAATGTATATATACTATAGCTATACAGAAGCTCAGGGTCACTTAGCTGTTTTTCACAGAAAACAAGAACATTTCTAGCTGTGTCACATACTCACAAGAGGGTTTTTTCTAATGATCAATTAGCCTTTTAAATTTTGGATTAGCGAACACAGTGTTCCATTGGAATACAGGAGTGAAGGGCCTCTGTATGCCTATGAAGATGTTCTATTAAACATATTTCTGATCCATTTCATGTTATTTTAATGGAAAAATTATTATTTTTTGTTTTATATAGCGCCATCAAATTCCGTAGCGCTGTACAATGGGTAGACAGGACATAACAAGTAGTATGTAACATAACAAATTGACTTACAGAGACAACAGGTGAGGAGGGCCCTGCTCAAAGGAGCTTACAGTCTAGAGGGGTTTAGGGTGTATTACGCAATAGGAAAAAGTGCCGTTGTTATGGATAGAGCAGCCACACTAGTAAAAGTATTGCAGGAGAGGGGAAAGGTGAGCTAAAGGAATATGGGAGGGCGTTGGTGTGCTATGTTGTAAACATCCTTAAAGAAGTGGGTCTTGAGGGATTTTTTGAAGGAATAAAGGCAGGTGGAGAGACGGATAGACCGGGGGAGAACATTCCAGAGGACAGGGGCAGCCCTGGAGAAATCTTGTAAGCGTGCATGAGAGCTAGAAATCAAAGGAGAGGATAGAAGGAGATCATTGGAAGAGCGGAGAGACCGGTTAGGAGTGTATTTAGAGATGAAGCTTTGAAAGTAAGAGTGAGGATTTTGAAATAAATCCTGAAGCGCACAGGCAGCCAGTGAAGAGAGCGACAGAGGGGAGAGACGTTAGTAAAGCGATGTAAGAGGGAGATAAGTCTGGCAGCAGCATTCATGGTGGATTGTAGAGGGGTGAGACGGTTAAGAGGGAGAGCGGCTAAGACAGATAAGTTACAGGAATCAAGACGGGAGATAATCAGGGCATGGACGAGAGCCTTAGTGAAAAATGTGCTTTCTTTCAAAAAATAAGGCCATTTCTAAGTGACCTCCAAACATTTGAATGGTAGTATATGGTAGTCAAAGATTCCTGGATATAAGTGATCTTGCAGGAATATATCAGTGACAATGCCTGAGTCATCCTGGCCATAACCCATATTTATATTCATACTGTATACATATAACAATTACATATGAGTTACCTTAATGCAGTACATGTAAATATACAGTTGAATAGTGCATAATACTGCCTGGAAGTTCACTACTTGTTATATACAGTAGGATGAATTAGTACTCTCTGTCCTCCCAGTTCAAATGGATTTTTATTTTAGTAGGTGTCGTTTAGATGTTTAGAGGCATGGCTACAGATAGGGCTTTTCCAAGACTTTTTCATGTAGCTCATAGCTAATTATGTAGGTTACTAGGGTATTTAGAGGAATTAAGTACTCTAAAACAATTTGATAGACTCCATCAAAACATCTTGCGCTTTTAGTAAAGAAAGACGTCAGGGGAGGAAAGAGGAACAGAAGGATCTAAGTCCCAAAGGGGTAGTATCCCTACTTTTCAATGCACACATACTTTCCATGTCTTAAAATAAATGGATGTGATGTGAGAATAGGTTAATGGGAGAAATCTGTGTTTCCTTTGACCTTCTGCTGCAAAATTGTATAATGTTTTATGTTCTCCTGAAAACACCCCTAAATAGGCCGCTGAGAAATAAAACTTGCTCTCAACGCATAACAATAAGAATGTTCAAGTGCAAATATTTGTCAAGAAACAAAGTTCCAGGGTGTGGTGAATTAGTGCTTAGCTCTAGTGTACCCATGCCAAAGATCTTGGCTTCTTTACAGCTGGCACATAAAGACTTCTCCCTGTTTTTGAGCTCCAGCGGAGAGTACTAGGAAAAGTCATCTCGTGCATTTAAAGGAACAGTGGAGATAGCAAATTAATTCTATCAGATCTTCAGATGCTTAAAATAAATACATTTTCTGGATACAGGTTAGACATTCACCCGCACTACCAATAGTGTTTAGCAGCGGAGGTAGAACAGTACATTTAAAGCATGTTCTGCCTGTGACCCATACAGTAAACTTCCTTAATAATCATTAAAAAATCTTAGGACTGTCCCCTTAAATTAAAGTAGAACTGTAACGATTCCTCTGTTTTTCCCATTCTGTTAACTGGGTTTTGGGACAGTTAATGGGTCTAGGGATGTCCAATCTCATAGCCTTCTTTAGACCTCTAAATTAGGTGGTTATACGACATGTGATGATTAAACCAATACGCTTCCAAAGGGTTAAACTTAAGAGTAAGGAGGAAAAAGGGTTAGTATGCATCCCCAGGTGAATGTGCAAAGTCAGCTTTTCTATTGCTTATCTATTATTTGTGTGAAAGGCACTGTAATTCTCTGTAGTTGGGGGACACTATGTTGTCTATTTTAGTTGCCAAACCTCTGCCTTATTAGCTCATTAAATGACACAGATAGAAGAAGACATTGTTGGTTTACTACCAAGCCCGTTATTCTCATTTAGTATTACTGAGCTCTAATCAGCTACTAACTACTAGCTTAAAATGTTTGACAGCCCCTAACAATGGTTGCATAGACCTTTTTCTCCTCTATCTGATAAATTTTAACATGTGTATTCAGTAGATTGTATTTTAAAATATACAGGATTCTAAAGATAATTAGTTTCATGCCTTTTTAACACATGAGTTTAGGAATGAATGTGGGAGTTACAACAGCCCTTAAACTGGAGGCATCTCAAAGATTATGAAGAACATCTGTCAAAGTCACAATCATGAATACTTGCTATATATCTAGTTGAATTTGGCATTGCAGTAAAATATATCAACAACAGTCATACATTTTTTCAGTGTACTAAATAAAATGCTATTTTATTTTCAAATTTCAAAGTAATTACTTTGAATTTACTTGGTATCTGCTGCAGTGTAAGGCCTTAACTTTACCTTAAATCAACAGAAGGCCAGACAAAGAGTTAGCAAGTTGGCAGAGTGTATGCCATTAATTAAAGCATGGAAGAACAATTCACATTCTTAAGGTTAATTAGAAAGTCAGATTACCATTGAGACCTGGAAACCTCTACTTAATGTGCAAGGTATTTGAAAAAAGGCAGCAGCAGAGGTTTGGGTGATAAAATGGTTCTGCGGCAGAAACTTCAAATTATAATTCCCTGAAAGCATTCCTTTCCTGTAGTGACAAAACCAGCCTTTTGTGTCTGGGGATTGGCTCTTGTATGTGTGTATGTGTATATATATATATATATATATATATATATATATATATATATAATATATATTTTAAAACATTAGGAAAGGATGTTCCTGCACCATAGAGCTTTCAGTCTATGAAGCCATAGGGAGTGGGAATAAAGATACAATCAGGAGTAGGAGGTAACCACAAGTGAATTCATTGTTTGCATGTTACTATAGTACTTCATTTAAAAGTGTTCTTTTAATTTGCTTTTGGAGTTGAAGCTTGATGAATGTTCGAGTTCTAGAGATATTAAGTGGCAAGGCAGAATGCCGGGATTGAGCAGTAGCTACTAAAGGAGCAGAGAGATGCACTATAGATTGTGGTGTAGAGGATTGTCGGTAGTATAGCGGGATATAAGAGATTAGATATATGATAGAAACGAGTGCTGAAGAGCCTTGAAGGTAAGGAGAAGAATGCACCGAGTTTCATGGTTTTTAGCCCTATCTCATGGTCTCTGGGTGAATTATTATATTATATTGGAGGATTCCTATTGGTGGTCCTCACTGGTGTAACGTAGCTGGAATCTCTGCCTGAAAACTGGTTACAATTCAGAATGTCTTTACCTTTTTGAATCTTGTTTTTGTAGGGGTCATTAATATACCAATGAAGTTACCTGCAATAGAAATCGTGATGAAGTAAGCTTTATGCATTGCTGTCTGAATAATCTTAGAAATAAACTATTTAGAAAATATTCCCAGATTTGTAATAATAGACTTGTGCAAATGGTCCATGAATTTTGTTTCCTGCCTTTTAAGTTAGGACGAAAAATCGGCGGGCATTTTACATTCGGAAACAAAATTAGTTGTCATTAACCCTCATTTACACTCTCATGCTCTCTCACATTCTCATTCGTGTTCTCTTATACTCTCTTGCATCTTCTTGCTGCTCAGTACCTGGTTCTTCTTTGGCATCTTCTTGTTCTTCTGTCTTCTTTCTTCATTCGCTGCTCCTTGTGTCTTCTTTCTTCGTCCGCTTCTCCGTGGACATGGCCTCCCGGTGAACTTCTCCAATAGTGCAGAAACAGAGAGGAAGTGTTCAGCAGATCTGCCATTCCGTGCAAGTTTACTGTGAGGCCAGAATAATGAAGACTGAGAAGAACAAAAATACGCAAGAAATAAAGGAGCAGAGCAAGGAGACGGGGCTATTGCAGAAGGTAGGGAAACATTCAGAGAGAGAGAGTGAATGACTGTGTGAGAAAACCTGAATGAGAGCGTGAGTAAGAGTGGAATAAGCTCACAAAATTCAAACGAAAATTTGCAGCTCTTTTTCTTACCCTTTGTTTGTTTAATTGGGTGTCCTTTTCTAGTTTTTGGAGATTCATACAAATCGACAAAATTGGCAAATTTCGTTAAAATTACTGAATGCACATGTCTAGTACTGTATACAGTAATGTCATTTAAAATGCTCTTTGATGACAAAGAAATAGCACCTCTACATTGTGAAAACCAGTTTGCTAGAAAACTGTGATGTTCTTTGCATTGATTATTATATTATCTTTCATTTATTATTATTTATCTTTAATAAGGTAACAGTTGCCGTTTCCTTCTAAGAATATGCCCTTTTTATTCTAGCTATATTTTTCATTCCCTAGTTATCCATTAAAAGACGTGGCAACTGCTGTTTGTTCTCAATTGATTCAGCTCTTCAGGCACTATAGAAGTAGGATTTATGCAAATGCATCTTATCTCTTTTGATACAAGTCTTTCAAGGCCAGTGGGGTGAATGGTTTCATCAACTGCAAGTCTAAAAATAATTCACTGTGTAAAAATCATCAGTCAGTAGAGCTAGTTACGGCACAGGAGGCTGCTGGGGAAAACATATTTTCAAAAGTAAATGTTCCCATAGCTAATTATATCATTTCAAAGTGAAGAACAGACTGCCCAGACTTATTGTCTTCGTGTATTATTATTATAATTATTAGGTATCCGTATAAGGTATCCGTGCTATGTAGTTTAATTCATTGGTCAAGTGACCTTGGGTTAATGAAACATACCTGAAACATATATTACCGGGAGTAGATTTCACTCTCATAATTCTGTAATTAGAATCATCCATCACAAATAAAAATCCATTAAAAGTTGACCATTGGTGTGACAGTAGGTGAACTATGCATGGATGTAGTTTAACATAATTAACGTGAACATAATACATAAATATATATATATACTACCATAGAAAAGCTGGTGATCACTTTTTGAAAGAAAAGCAGATTTTGTCCATACTTTGTAAGGACTCTTTGCCTATCCCTGCATAGGGGCTCTGGGTAAATGGGAAGATTCTTGCAGTTTGTCGGTTACTCCTTCATATACTGATTTAATGATATTTGGCCATCCCTATTCATGCTCAAATAATATATAATAATAATAATATTATACATAATGATAATTCTAATTGTAATGTAATTATAAAATAACAACACTGCTTTTTAACAAGGATGGGGTGCAAGTTTGAGCTCTAGCACACATTTTGCATGGGTCCGAGACAGAGTGTAGAAAGGAGGCCTGTTATAAGCAACCATCACTTCTGTGTTCAAATGGCACGTTGTGTTCGCTAACCCAAGTTTAAGTTTAAAAGGCTAAGAGGTCTCCAGAAAACTCATTTGCAATTATGTTACAGCTAGAAATGTCCTTGTTTTCCATGAAGTGAGGCCAAACTTTTTGACGGTAGTGTATATATATATACAATTTACCAGTCTGCTTCAATTTGACATGTTTTCATATGCATGTTTTTGTGTCCGCATGCTGTTTGACTTTTAATATACTGCATCCTATAAGAAAATGAAGGCTGTTTTCCGCTTTGTTGGCATAACTGTGATATTCTGGAATCAAAACAAGCGGTTTGATGCCATTGAGTGCTGAGGGTGTGAGCAATGTTTAACACACGGCCCTTATACTGTTAATTAAAGAGGAAGGACCTGAGCTACACAATGTATGTGTGATCTGTCATAACAAGATATTTGAACACTGTGAGAACACTGCTTAAGATTCCAAGGGCAGCCAATGTGTGTCATGAATATATAGAAGTTATTACGACTGCAGATCACTATATGAACAGTCTTTTTTGCGTTCACATAAATCACTGTTTGATAAATAAATAAATATTCAGGCTAGATACTTAGAGGAACAAAAAAACAAAACACAAAATCCCCCAGGATGCTATTTTTGAAGTGCTATATTAACATACATAACATCTATAACAACATATAAAGGCCATTGGTGTATCCAATACTATGTTCAGTGTTACATTCAGAAATTGATATAGTAAATGAATGATGAACATTAAATATCGACATTCATTTCAGTACTGTTACATACTTAATGCCCAGTTACATAATGAATACAATGGCTAGTGGCTTTGATGGAAAATAAATATAAAATATTGGGAGAGATTGCCTCCAGTGGACAAGTAAAGAAAAATGATTGATTAACATCTTGAATGCCAGAGGGTGAATATTCCTTTCAGCCATCACCACTCTGTAACCCAAAGGGTTATTAAGGCAAATACAGATGGAAATCACATTCCTTATTTTTTTACTTGGAGAAGAAAGAAGGTCGTGTAGACCATATTCCATTTTAAAACAATGATGATATCCAATCTAGGTGGCTCTTTTGGTCTTTGGAGCAATGGATTTGTTTGTGAGCCATGGGTCCAGGACCACACTTTGCATTACACAGTAGTGGCCAGGTGATAGGGATAAGGGAAAGACCCGCACACTTTTTTACCCTTCCACACACAAACAAGCAGCTGGCTACTAGAGGAACATCTATATCCAAGCGTAATGCCCTTGGTATTCTTGTTATCTGTTCTACTAATTGTTCCAAAGAAACTTTGTAAGTTCCAGAATGATAAATTATAAAGCAAATTTGCAAACTTCTGGACTACCTGTATAATATCAAACATCCCATGCTCAGTGAAAACAAAGGAACATATTTATATTATTTGTCTTTGAATATTACAAAATACAATTGGTATGTAATAAAAATGTGTTTTTCGATACAATTTTACTTTAATTTGCCGGCAGAGAACATAATGTACTTCTGCTATTTTCCTAGCATATTGCATTTTACATTGTTACAAACATACGCAGAATAAAATACAACAATACAACACAACAATGCAGCGCATAATATATATTTCCTTTTATTTTCAAGCTAAAAACTCAAATGAAGAGATCCAGATTTTATCAAAAGCCAGTAATTATACATTCTAAATAATATTTTAAAACAAACACTTTGAAATATTTAATCTCTTCCCTAACACCAAATGCATGATGGCATGAGTCACAGACCTTCAAGATGCACAAAAACATATTTTTCTGTACCAGGATGACTCAATGTGTGTTAATCTTTTTGTCACTTTTGTTTATTGTCCATTTTAATGTTATTGTGGTTTTCACTCTGTCTATTATAAATAAATGTAATGCAATTATATGGATACATTTGTAGATGCACCACTTAAGACAGTGTTCTAATCACATCTTCTTTTTTTCTTGGCAATGCTTTTGCCAATGTTTTTTGTCTTTAGCATTTCTGTGTTTGATCAAACAGTCCACTGTGCCCACCCATTGGAGACTACAGACTTGAATTAAATAATCTCTGAGAAAATATGAATGGGGCAGTGGTAGGTATGCCATTTCCAATTAAGCTAGTTTACTACTCTTGGAGTAGATCTGCCACTTTTTCTGAATGTAAAACTTTACATTTTTATACACTCATGTAATTGCTTTTACAGATTAAACCAAGTTATATGTTTGCATTAAAACCATACCTTATATGTTCACCATGAGAGAAGCCATCTTACCATGGGAAATGCAGCCTTTGGGTGGGTGAAGATAACATCGGGACAGGACATCTATTAGATAATGCTGACCCTGCCATTTTGAAACACATATCTAAGCTTCCATGGGGTTGATATTTTCGAGACAATTACACTAATTGACAAACAAGAATAACATGGTGTGTAATTTGTTTTGGTTCATGCTAAAAGCCTTGATGTCAGCGATATTAAGCTGCTTTTCATTGGTGTTAAACACTGAGATCTTCTTTTCCTTACATATATTTCCACTAATAAATAATTAATAAACCAACTACCCTAACAATCAGTTTGTGTTAAATGTACTGTACTTTTTAGTAAAATTTGGGTGAACAAAGCAACAGCTCTTATTGACTTACAGAGATGTAGCCTTCCTTAGTATTAGGGTGACTTAAATCTGATGAACAATAGATTCAGGATAAGTTGCTAGAGAAATGGATGATTACTGATCTATCATATTTGTCTTTCTTGTGAAATAATAAAATTAGAAGTACAAAGGTGGTCTCCAATTTGTTTCAGATAATTAGTGGCAAGTTCTGTAGTTTTAACACAAATTATGTTAACCTAGAGACAACCACATGATCTAAAATCCAAAACAGAGACTTGTTATATAAAGCAATGTTATTACAAAAATAAGGATTAAAAAAGACTTGAACTGGACTGGAATTTCATAAAGCAACACCCAGATGAACTCAGAAACGTGTATTTTTATTAGGAACACTGTTTTAATTGTTTCTTACTGAACCATATAGTTTAGTGCAGGAGCTTGGGCTTTTCTAAAAAGTTGTTCAAAAAAACCATTGAGGTTGGGATGTCACTGAGCAAGGTGCTAGCTAGAACTAACATCCCAGAGTAGATGTGGCCCTGAATGACCTGAGTTTGTTACTGTTACAGTAGCGTGTTTATCAAACACCAGTGATTTAATCCATTTCTACCATTTTTTGATCTCCCTGTCATAAGTTGGGAAATACAGTCATGCTGACCTATGTCTTTGAGGCTTGGCATTTGAAAGCCCTGCTTAGTGTTCCGTCAGCTCAAAATGAAATAAAGAAGTTAGTACAAAGTAGTTGATGGAAATGTCATTTGATTTGCCGTATGTGGTCTGAGATATCCTGTTTTACATATTCTATATAGTAAAAAAAACAACGTTACATGTGCCTAATGAATTTTAACAAGGATTTAGATTTAACATAAGCTGGACAAAACTGTATACAATTTATGAGAGTCAGACTATTACATACATATTACAGTGTTGTGAAAAGGTGTTTCCCCCTTCCTGATTTCATCTATTTTTGCATATTTGTCACACTTAAATGTTTCAGATGATAAAAACGAATTTTAATATTAGACAAAGTAAGCATACAGTTTCATGGTTTCATGTATAGATAGAAAAAAAACTATCCAACCCTACCTGGGTCTATGTGGAAAAGTGATTGCCCCCTTAGTAAATAAATCAACCAATTAACCAAATTTAATTGGTAACTGGGTTTACCTGTACTAGACACACCAAGGCACAATTACTGCCAGTCCTGCTGAATTAAATACAACCCATCGGCTAAAAGGTCTCAAAAAAAGCAGCACACGATGCTCCGATCTAAATAAATTCAAAATCAGATAAGAAACAAAGTCTTTGACATCTATCATTTTGGAAAGAGTTACAAAGCCATGTCTGAGCCACTGGGACTTCAGCCAACGACCGTTAGAGTCATTATCTAGAAATGATGAAAACTCGGAACAGTGCTGAACAGGAGTGTCCAGCCTACCAAAATTCTTCAAAGAGCTTATTGACAACTCATCCAGGAAGCCACGAAAGAACTTAGACTAACATATAAAGAACTGCAGGCATCACTTGCCTCAGTTAAGATAGTGTTTCCAAAATAAGAAAGAGACTGTGCAAAAATTGCATCCATGGGACAGTCAAAAACCACTGCTGACCAAAAAGGCTTGTTTCTGCCAAAAACATCTTGATGACCTCTAAGACTTTTGAGATAATATCCAAAATTCAACCTTTTGGAATATTTGGGGTCCTGTTATATCTGGTGTAAAGCCAACAGAACACCATCCTAAAGTCAAATATGGTGGTAGTAGTGTGATGGTCTTAGGCTGCTTTCCTGCTTCAGGCCCCAGGGCGACTTGTTATAATTGATGTAACTGTGAATTCTGCTCTCTACCAGAAAATTCTGAAGGAGAATATCTTGCCATCACTTTGTGACCTAAAGCTCAAACACGGCAGGGTTATGCAGAATAACAATGATTCAATGCACACAAGCATGTCCTCTTCTGAATGGCTCAAAAGACACAAAATGAAGGTTCTTTTGAGTGGCCTAGTCTAAATCTTGACTTCAATCCGATTGAGATGCTGTGGCACGACCTTAAAACTCCACATAGATGTGAAGTGCTCATTTCCACGTATCACAAATGTTTGATTGCAGTTGTTGCTGTCAAGAGGGGCACAACCAGTTCTTAGGTTTAGGGGCAATATTAGGTTTAGGGGCAATCATTCTGCAGACTCCCATGCATTCCCTTTTCCCAGCTCCTAGGCTTGCAGGAGAGGTGTTTGGCCATTTTTTGCCAATGTGCACTACTATAGAGTCCAATGAGACCCTGCATGCACACTGATTAGTGGGATAACTTTCAGGCAATGGATTGTGGCTTCTCCTAGAGACAAGTATCACGTTTTTCTACTACAGATTAAACAATACACTTTAAAATACTTTACTATGCTTTGTTTATTAGTGGTGTTGCAAGGTGAACTATACTTTCTCTCTAATTGCCTATATTGCTCCTTAGGAAATAACTTAGAAACTACAAATGTTTTTTAGAAGCCTGGCTATATTCTCTACAGTTTACATGGATCACAGTGAGGTTTTTTTTAAAATGTAATTCTTTTGTAAGTGTTTTACGCTAAATCTATAAACTGCAAGCCGGTTTCCTTGTCCATACTTTTTTATTCAATTTTTAAAACCACATATGACCAAAGGGCAGAAACAAACAATTGTCTTGAGATCATACTATGGCCATATAAAACTGTTAAGAATCTAACTTATAGCTTTGTCTGGGAAATCACTGGAATGCATGATTATTCTTGTATTTGATTCCCATGACCCTGTGAGATGCTACTTGGCAAGCTTTTCACTATGGCTATAGACTATTGCTTTTTTATTCTCAAAGGAAAAAAAAAACATGTTTCTTTATTGTTGTTGTTAACCTAAACATTTTTAAAGTATAATTTTAAGTAATGAAGTAATTGTAGTAGTGAAAGAAACATCAAAGTCATTGAAAATCAAGTCATTAGTATGCAAGCAGACAGAAAAGAGGGCACCTGATGAAGAACCTATTATTTATGTGTCAAAATCTTCTGTAGTGCTTTGCATTAAGTTTGTATATACCGTATTGACTCGAATATAGACCGCACACCGATTATAGGCTGCACCCTGATTATAGGCCGCACCTAAAAGTTTGGTGCTATTTTAAAGAAAACATTTTTTTTAAAGAAAAAATACACATTAGTGGAATGGTAAAACAGTATTTTACCTAATACACAGGACTACGTGTATTTTAACATTTTTGGTATCTATAATGCAGTTAGTCAGCATATGTTATATATAAACAGAAATTTGGAAAACCAATAGCCATTTTAAGGTCCCCCCCTTAATTCATAATGGACCTTACTTATAGATATTCCCCTCTGCCCCCAGATGTGCCACTCTGCCCCCAGATATGCTTAGGCCCCCTAGAAATGCTTTTTGCCCCTCAGATATGCCACTCTGCCCCCCCGGTTATGCCATTCTGCCGCTCCCGTATATGCCAATCTGCTTCCTAGATATGCCACTCTCCCTCAGACTTACCAATGCAACCCCAGACTTCCTGGTGTCTAGCGGGGCCGGCCGGTGGACATCTGCATAATGCGCGCAAACAACCTCCACTGCCGGCACTTCCACCAAGCCTTCTATGACGGAGGTTGTATACGTGCAACGCTGCAGCCAGTGATGTCATGCCGGCGCTCCACCATAGAAGCCCCGGCGGAAGAGCTGGCAGCAGAGGTTGTCTATGCGCATTGCGCAGACGTCCACCGGCTGCCAGAGAATAGTATCCAGAACTGAATCCTAACCCTACTGCTTAAATGAAAAAGGGGAAAAAAACACCCGCATATTCGGGGCATCAGGTGAACTGAATTGCACATCCCTGTGCTAAACCCTGAATATAGGCCACACCCCCACCTTAAAGACTTTAAAGTGGGGGGAAAAGTGTGGCCTATATTCGGGTAAATATGATATTTATTTTTCTTTATATAGCACCAATAAATATTACGGGAGATCCATGCTGTCATTACCAACTGGGCTACAACATGCAAACTCTGACAATTAATATTACACAAATACCCTCTTATATGACATTATACTTTATGCCACTGTCAGACTTCTGTTTTTGACGTGCCTGTGTATTTATGCTTCCTAATAATGCTAATTATTTGGTGCCCACTCAAATCTGTGAATGCTGAGCTCTTCTTTGTGTTGATACTCCGTGAAAGACTTTTGGCTTTCCTCAGATCTTGATAGTACCCTTCCTGATCTAGCCATTGGCGTCACGTCACTGCTAGTTTGATTTATCTCTCTGTACCTTGCACATATCCAGGCAAGGATACACAGAATTCCTGACCTGTTTGCATCCTCCGAGGCCTGGAGTTGTACACCACTGATTAAATAGAATGTGCATTAGAGTCATGGATTCTAAGCATTCTCCCCATGTTGTTGTGAGAAAGGGATTTGACTCTGGGACTTTGACTTCTATGGTGATTCTAGTTATTTTCGTGCCTTTTAATTTTATACTTGGCTATATATAGAAAATGTTAGTAATTCCATGTAATGGATCTTCCTAGATACGGTGTAGGTATTTTAAGTCCTTCAGGTAGCATTATCTATATGCGAGGTGTGCAAATAGGGTGTGAGTGGATAAGTATTCCTAGAACAGTTTACTGTGACTGTGAAATCATTATGCTGCTTTCTCTTGATGATGTGCATAATCAAGCAGAATAAATTGGAAGCATTAACTCAAAGAACATGAGGTCAATAATCAATGTGATGCTTACCTTCCACCCTGAAGGAATGATAAATAGTGCTTGAGCTCCAATTAATGAATGCAAAGGCTTAATGTAACAAGTATTCAAGGCTACTGGATCACTGTGTAAGAATTAGATGGGTCTGTGTTTCTTCTGCTACGTACCGGACCAACTATTTCAGGTCCAGACTGGCCATTGGGCACACCAGGCAAATGGCCAATATTATCGGGCTCTGGCGAATTTTATCTTAGTGTAATTTATATTTTCATTTCAGATTGGTAGTCACACAATGGGTAAGGTAGGCTGATATGCTTTCATATATACCGGTACAATGATGTAATGCAGACTACACACATTTATGATGTGTTAAATACTGTCACTGCCAATATGTTTATAAATTTATTTCAACACCTTAACCATGTTATTCCTATGTCACACATTAATTCAAACAATTTCTGTTCTATGTGTCAAGACTGTGGGGGTTGTGAACAAAGAGCAATTCTGAGACAAATGATTAAAAACTGGATCAAAGTGAAGGATCATTCCACTGGTTGCCATAGTAACTGCAACATTTAACACTTTGCCTCAAAATTGTTTCATATAGACCCCAACTATGGCTTTGCAGGCGTTTACAAAAGTACTGCATAAAGTGCATATCCTGATGTAAATATTAAGATTAGTGAAAGAATAAGAGAACATTAAATTACCTAAACATTTATAACTTAGAGTGAGTTCTAGTATATGATATATACATTTATAACATTTAAGTACATAAATATATTTATTTACTGAATGGTGGATAAGTGAAACACCATTCCTGCACAAGTGGCAGAGGTTAATGTATGGTAGGTATTTAAGCATGTATGGGCTAGGAAGATGGCTATCCTGTGCGTAATACAAGGCCAAATGCAGGGACAAGTGGAAAATGTGAGCTGAATGGATCCTATGTGCTTTCAGATAGTATGTCTATTCTTTTGTACATAATAAAGCAGTATGGATAGTGTTTTAATGTTTCTTATTCACGGAGACATGCATTTCCTCCTGAATGTCATACAATGCATATTAATAAATAATAGAACATTGTTAATGAAGTCTTTAAAATGTGTACTGTGATTGGTATGAATAAACCAGATGCCTTTTCCAGTCGAGTGGCCCCCTTTATACGTGTGTTCATGACATTTCAGGGAAGTAGATCACATGTTCAATTGAACACACTCTGGTTGAAAGTTCTGTCTTTGTTCAAGTGTGGTTATCTAAGAGACCTTTGAGCTCTGTTCAGTGCTTGCCTGCAATGATCCAGCAAGGGTTAATACACGTATGTACACTGCCATATGCCCTGCTTAGCTGAAACGTTGAGTTGTTTATTTCCACTTACTAATTAAAGTGTGGACATTAATGTTGGTGTGTGCAGCCAACAGCCCTGCATGCAAGGATTTCCCTGTATGAAGGGAACACTCCAGAACTCCTACGCCGCTCCGCCAATAAGGAATCCATATTATAAAGAACTATGTACGTTTTCAGAGAAGCTGCAGTTCACCACCCTCTCTGTGGTCTAGTTTTCTTACTGCTCAATAGCAGGAAAGTGCTCCCATTCAAATCAATGCAATCACTTTCTGCTAATGTGCACAAGGGGTATGTATTTCCAAGCATCCGGAACTATCATTACGTACCAGAAAAATATGTCACTTTTTAGTGTGTTCTCCAAGTTACCAGATCATTGTCAGGTAAATACAAGAAGGCTTTGGAATACTGTATATACCTTATAATTGCCAATGGCACCTTTGTTTTAGAGTATTTACATTTTTGGAATCAATTTCCCATGCAGAGGTTTGGGTTACAGCTGGAATGGTTATTTCATAAAAAGTGAGATTCCTTGAAAGAAAGAAGAGATATTAATGAGACGAGACAAGAAATAGATGAAAAAATGTCTCTGTGATTAAAATTCAGAAGTGTGTTCCACTTGGGTACTTACCTTACCATGATTTGGTCATGCAATTAAACAGCCAAAGCTTCTTTGCTTGTATTTTAGTTCTCTAAACTATGAAGTATGCTCCCTATGCTCCTGAAATACTAATTTCTAACTGATGCCATACTGTTAACATTAACGTCTGTCTTGCAAAAACAGCGGTTGCTGTTGAGGAAGGGTATGGTTAGGAAGAGGATCTACTGTTTTGTTTGTTTTTTTATAAGATGCAGGGATAGGTCCTTAGACAAACATTTACACTATTAGTCGATGTTTTAATGGACTTTATCATGTGCACTTTAATGGCTATGTTAGCTTTGTGGTCCCTTTAAATTTTCGTGATGCTGCTTTTGCTAATGCATGGTGAGATTCTACAGAATCCCAATAGATTCCCTCATCCCCCAGGTATGATTTCTGATATACGTACCACCAGTCAGCTCCAGCCCTGGCGTGGAGCTCTGAATTACTACCATTTGTGTTATCAAAGGGTACCTGAACCATGTGGTACACAGACCATCAAGAGAAGGAAAATGCATCATATGAAATAATAATATACCACCAACAATTACAGTACAGATAAGAGTTTATATGCTAGTTGCTGTTATGCTGTAATGTAATCCTAGCTGTGTGGCTGTTGAAAGATATCTGCTCAGCGTAAATTATTTTTCTGAGCAAATAAAGCCTTAAATAATCAAAGCACTTATGGAGAGGGACACTGAGTGGGTAAGGTTGTATGAGGACAGGACTATGCATAACAGGCAAATACACATATACAAACTGAATGACAGCTGTTTCTATATGACAAAAAAGCATGATAGCTTAATGAATAGCTTACATGCTTGCCTTTAGACGCACTTCAGATGCACATATCTGGTTCTTAAAGTGTTAACATAATTGACTTATTCTATACCATGTTTAATATATTGTAATTTCACTAAAGCAGGGCCCTCTTCTCCTTCTGTACCAGTATGTCTTAATGTATGTTAATGTAAAATGTGCAAAGTTTGCATGTCAATCGTATATGCTGTTCATTTTCATGTTATTGATACTTTGTATTGTCCCCCATTGCAATACTCCTACCTACAGAGTCTGCTGGCACTCTATAAATAAAATGTAACTTTATATTGAATTAGTATAAATGCAAAACAGTATATACAAGGCCAATGAGCCAATAAAAGGAAAGCCAATCTAGTTTCTCTGTAAAGGGAAACATCATGACAGCTAAGTTTAATGATTCGTGTGATCAGTCAGGCATCTGTATTTCAGAGAGATTTAACAACCTGTTACAATATGTGATGCACAGACTTGTGCTTTCTGATTAATACGAATGGTAATTTTAAAGGAAATTTGCCAAGTTTGCATTTTGTTGTTTTTTCACTCTCTCTCTCATACTCTCTCACTCTTTCTCACACTCTCTCTCATGCTCTCTAACATTCTTTCTCTATTCCTCCCTAACCTCTCCGCTTCTTGTCTTGCCTCTTCTTCTCCTTCTGGTCTGCTTTCTTGGTCTGCTTCTCTTCATTATCTGCTCCGTTAACATGTCCTCCCGGAGCTCTTCTGCAACAGGGCGGATTTGCAGGGAAAGAGTGATACAGAAACGCTTCTCTTTCTTTATCAGTCTTTATTATTCTGGTCTCCTGGAGTAGGAAGAGCCACAACGCCCCCCCCAGGAAAAGCCTCTCCCTCATTCATCCAATCGACGGAAAGGGTGTGCGTAGAGGCTCTGTCCTTTTGCGCTACGGGAGGCCAGATGAATAGGGCAGATAGCGAGAAGAAGCAGACCAAGAAGAAGGAAGACAGAAGAACAAAAAGAAGCAAGACAAGAAGCAAAGTTTTAGAAACATAAGGAAAGGTCAAGAAACAAAATTAGTTGTCCGTAATTGAATGGACCGAAAAAGAAACCAAAAATTGCTCTGAATCAATCTTTGTCCATGTGCGCAAGTCTAATGATGCGTGTTATGAAGTATTGCTAATGGACAATACACAAGAGTATGTTTTGTATTTATGTTCACTTAGAATTCTAAATATAAATTATTTGGGTTCAAATACATCACTCTTCAAATAGAGCTTGCCTTCACTAGAAAGGCATTTTTTTCCAGTGTTTTATACAGCAGCCATGTAAGCCCAACGTATTCTTTGACAACAGGGTTAACCATGGAAATGTGGCTATTAAATATTTGGATCTATATTGTAATTTTACAGCTCCCTTTTCCCAATTTTTCTTGAGCCGAAAGTGAGGACTAATGGCTTTGCAGACCATTGATGAAAAGTTAAGGGATTCTCTCCACACACAGGTAGCACTCTTTAAGTGCTACACTCAGGGTACCAAAAGCTTGGATGGGCCTCATCCCCCATTACTAGGGGGACTATATATCAGTAATATATCCCCCACCAAAGTTTATTTCATTACAGCCAATGTTATAGAGAAAAAGTGTGGTAATCGCCACCCCTATTGATCCTAGAGACTCCTGTTTATCTTTCTTTTTATTATTTTTTATGTGTAAATGTTTATATAAAAGTGAGGTACTTGCAAGTCATCTCGCAATGCTGTGGGCTTGCAAAGTGAATTTTGCAACTCGTATGTTAAAAGCCATGGCAAATCTTTAATATAAATTTATGAAAATAATTATCTCATAAGGTTTCCTTTTCTTTAATGCTGGAGGTATTACTGAGTGTGTAGCACGAGATGGGGTTGTCTGATATTGTATCTTGCAGGATCTGGATCCCTTTTGTCTCATTGCTTGATGGCCAAAATGGAGTAGATCTGTACCAGTGTCCACTCTGTTCTCTATGAAGATAGAATGGTGGGAGGCTGGTGATAAATCTAAAAATGTTCCAGAATGGAATCTTCAAACATCACTCCGCTTCTGTGCAACAAAAATCAGTGGCATGTCTTTATGTCTTTCGTCTGAGTTATTAACACAGAATTATATGACAACACCAAAGATGATAGCTGGTTTCCAATGTTCTATATATGCCAAAAATCACTTTTTATAACGAGTGACTTTACTTGTGATACACGTTGGAGGTCATGTATTAAAAGTGATTGTAGTGCAATGTTCATTTTTATCATAGTAACAACCAATGGAATGGTCTGATCAGCAGGAATATTCCGATGATTGCTATGTTGATGCTACCATTTTTCAAACTTAGCATTAGTACTGCTTTTTGTATATAGCCCCAGTGCATAGTGGTAAATGTGGTGTAGTTACCATAGAAACCACTGAATTGCCTACCCCCATTTTACTTAGCACCAAATGCTATGCTTAAATATAGCCCCAAATGTGCTTTAAATAACTAAACAAATCTTTATGCAGACAGATGAGCGCACAAGAACGATGTATGTCCTGGTATCAACATTTAAATTATGCAACAGAAGCATATTGTAATCAGCTGGCATTAGTCCCTTTTGTGCAGAGTATTATAGGCAAGAATGAGAACTGGGATGTATGAAAAGGAGGGACGCTGTCAACACACACTCACACATACTCACACCAGAAGCTATTGTATAGTTTTGCTATTTAGAAATATCTACTCTGTGTGAGGAGCACACAAGTGTCACGCATGCCAAAGACAATTTAAAATAGTTGCTTTTGATCTGACAGGCCAGGTTTACTTTTAGGGGGCTTTAATCCCAATATTGTTCATGTTGTTACATTTTCTCCCCAATTTAATATAGTTAAATAGTCTGCTGACATAACGCTGCCTAGGTCCAAGGATCAAAAAAAGCTCACACTGTAATATAATTCAGTTTTACGTCTAATTCAGCTAATGACAATGTTCGGTATGCATACAGAACACTAGACTTGTGCATGTGGACCAAAAATGATTGAGATAATTTTTTTGTTTAACTTTTGGTCTATTCATTTTTGGAAAACGAATATTGCTTCCTGCCCTTTTGGTTTGGACGAAATTTGAGGAGCTCATTCATGCTTTCTCACACTCTCATTCACTCTCTCCTACACTCTCATTCACTCTCTATAAAGCTCTGTCTTAATGTCTTCTTACCTTCTCCGCCCACTGCTTCCTTGTCTCCTTTTCCGCAGCTCTGCTCCTTCTCTTGCCTAATGTTCCAGTGTCTTCTTTCTTCTGTCTTCTTTGATTGGCTGCTTTTCCTCACTATCCACTCTGTTAAATAGGCCTCCCAGAGTGCTTCCGCAAAAAGGCAGAACCCCTGAGCACACCCTGTCCCCCAAGCGCGTACTGGCACCTTGGCGCTTGAACCAAATTTCCCTGCCAGCTTCTGCTTTACAATATAATTTGTGATTGTTTCATTTTATAATTAATTTTTTTAGAGCTGTCTTAATTTACAATGTTAAATCTTAACTCTTGACACAAACATTCAATATTCAGTTGAAGTCTTCACTTTGGCAAGCTCTGTATATTAAAGCAGTGTCCATTGGCTTGAGCTGGTCCGGAGATTTCAGTGTCAGCAAAATGATGTAATTGCTCGTGCCACCACTGCTGATTTGTTGTTCTTATCATCTCAGACTTGCAGTTCCAGCAGACTCATAGTACAAGCCATTATTCATTTTCTGCTGCAGGGATACACAGACCAGTGCATGAGCGCTTTATGAATAAGGGGCTTTTATCTACATGATATAGAAATATACATACAGTGGTGCATCAGACACATTTTTAATGGAGTTTAGTTCTGTAGTGGGGCCATACAAGACCGAAGCTGAGGGTAAATGAATATTTGTACAAAGTGGTAATATACGTGAATAATATAGATTCTAACAGCCAGACAGCATTGCAGACAGGGGCTTAACTAGAAACCATAGGGCCCTGGTATTAAAATTACCTGGGGGCCCCCAAACAACTTGTTTGTGCCTTGTATGGCCCTTGCGCCTCCCTTCCAACATACACTCTGGCACACATATTTAAACACACAAATTACTCATACTTACTAACACACGTACACATTAATTCTAACACACACTCCTCACCCCGCTTACACATACATGCACCTACACATCTGTGCTCACACACACACACACACACACATAGTTAACACATCCATGCTCACACACACACACACACACACAGTCACACATCCATGTTCACAACAATGCTTTGAACACAAACTGAAATAAAGACATTTACAGCAATAATGTCCAATAAAGGAATATTGTGCTGAATTTCAGCATGTACAACTTGTACACCTAAAAACCGGTTACTGGTTTTGCCTGCGTCTGAATCTACGGGTTATAAATAACCTGTGGAGTATGTGCTAGTTAAGTTCCTATTTTTTACATGTGACAATGCTGTGAACTTCCTTGTGTCTCACCGGTGTATTAAATTATTATTATTATTTATTGTTTTATATAGCACAATCAAATTCCGTACCGCTGTAAAATGGGTAAAAAACTAATTGAATAAAATCATATGAGAACTTTCTTTAAGACTTGAATATATAAATATTAACTATTTAATTGCTAGTTGTGTTCCACTATGATATAAAAAAAACCCCCATTGCGAGGCAACATCTAATCAGTAAAGGATGTGAAAGTGTCTGTGCTGGGTTTAATACTGTGTGTGCGATTTAAACATTGAATAAAACAATAAGTATTTGTAGGCCAGGAATCATAATAAAACCATGAAAGTATCCAATTTAAACAGAACTGTATTCCCAACTGGATTTCTTAAAGTAACATTATTACATCATTGGAAAGACACTGGACAAAGGGTTACTTTATTCTGTTCCAGATGAACACAATACTATATCTGGCTTGTCCTTTATATGGGTCATCCTGTGTATTATCTCATGTAATGGTCTAGGCTGCCCTAGGATGCTAAGTCCATGTAGCGACAGCCCCTCTGCTGCAAAACCAGGAGCATAATACTGTTTTGGCATTCAGGCTCCATGGTGCAACGCTGCTCCATGAGACAATTTGGGAGGTCACAACTTTCCCTTGTAACTGGCCCAGTTACACTCTGGAGGTCTGTGCCTGGTTAGTACAGCCTCCGTATCCTATCTGTGGCGCGTTCTTTTGTGGCATAGTGCTGGGATATAATGTCATATTATGAGCCTGAGAGGAGAAGACAACTGGTGAAGATAAAAGGAGTGAAGGGCCAGGCATAGGGCAGCACCCAGGTATTAGACCCTCATTGACCCATCAGTCGTTATGTTAGTATATTAAGGAAACTTTACATAGAATTTCCAAACCACAGTAGTGCCCGAGCAACTTCAAAGACCAGTTCTTCAATTCACACAATTTTAAGCTATAAATGGTAAACTTTGTAAGCTAAAATTCCACCACAGTTATTTTTTGTATACTGTTACGTGACACTTTCAAAGAGTAGCAGCAGTAATAAGGAATGATATTCTAGTGAAACATTTTGTTTACATTAAATATGCAAAGGAAAATCCTAGAAAATCATGTAGGTTGAAAAAAAAGGTTACTTGCAGCTTTTGGTTGCCAAAAATGCTATTTTTTTTCCTGTCTCTGAGGCTAAATAGGAATGACAGCTAATGTTAGCTTAATGAATAAGCCCCCACACACATTCCACATTGGGATGTGGGGGTTACTTCAAAAGGAATGTAATCATGTGTTTGTGTTACATCAAAACATTTTTATCTTGTTATTCATCCTCCCGCCCAATGCTGGGAATAAAGGGCCTATTTAGAACATAGCAGGGCACTGTTTCGGAATAATTATATGTCCTTCACTTTCACTTCAATTTACGTGAATAAAGCAGGAGAACTTAATCACTGTTAATAGTTTAGAACATCCCAGATGTTATGACTGCAACTCCAGTCGGACACTCAGCCAGCATATGGTTAAGCATGATAGTTGCAGTAGTCCAAAACACTCAAGTCGAAGGTGTATAATCTGTGTAGACAACGCTCAGCGTGAACTGACTTCCATGCTGCCCTATGAAGATGTGTCAACTTCTTCAAACAAACATATATAATAGGAGTAACAACAGGAGTGGTTTGTTGTCATTGAGACACCGCAATTCTAATGACCTAATCACTGTTACTTTAATGGAGACCGAATAAGACGGTCATTATAGCCATAAATATATAATATTAATGTTACCACATTCCCAGACATTCTCATAGCATCGTTTTTTGGTGATTTCTTAAAATTAAACAATATCTAAAATTCTATACATATTGCATCTTAATGTTACATATTTTTTCATAACACTGCTAATCAAATGTATGTAGAATTTTAGGAATTGGTCAAACTTATTGTAAGTGCCAGGCGGCCGATTCGGTCAGTATGGGGAGCTTTCGGCCGGATGGCCGGTCTGGGACAAAGACATTTTAAATCAAATATGTATCAATCCTTCTGTAAAGTGTATATATATATATATAATATATATATATATGGCTAAGGGACTCCAGGATAACACTAGTTTTGCAGGAAATGTTTTGTTATTCTGGTACTAGGTCCCAGTAATTTGTAACCATTCCCCATCAGACATAATACAACCAGACTTTTGTGCAATCTAAATCCGAATAATCTCAATTTCTGGTCCATAGTTTTAGCTCTCTATATTATATTGCAATAGATTTTATTTAGAGAGTGCCAGCAGATTCTGTACCGCTATTACAATAATAATAGAAAGGGAACATTAACAGTAACATTAAAACTGACACTATATGACACTGACATAACACATATTAAGATACACTGGTACAGAAGGAGAAGAGGGCCTTATCCTATACCTAATACATCCACGCTGAAAGCTTGTGTAGCACTTTTCTTAAGCACAAGCATACAGTTTAACAATTCATTGCGAGTTGCAGTTTTTAACTGAGCCACCATATGATGGTTTATGAATGTTAATGCGTTTAGGCTTTTCCACCTTGAACATATAGGCCAACAGCTGTAAATGTACATCTCGAGGATGGTTTATCATCTATTTTTGTCTGTAAAACCAGTGGCTGGCGTGTGTAATCGGGTCAGAGAAGGAGTTGACAGGTTCTTTGTGCTGACATATTGCTTCTTTTCTGCTTAATCCCCATCGGCGCTTGGCTATCTAAACCAGACCAAAGTTACTCAGCATGGACCTTGCAAGTTCTTAATATCTCTGAATGCATTCCTCCCTACATTTCATATATTCATATATACGGCGTGGTTAGGGGGAAGGCTTTTTCGAGAATTTGGAATGTATTGATAGCTAGCTATTCTAAGAATATTTATTGTTATACTATTGATGCCTTATTTTATTACGATATATAAGAAAATAACAATGTAGTTTGCCTACACAATTTTATGTGTATACATACAATTGTATGTTATGGGGCTGTAGAACACTGTGACCCACCCATACTAAATGATTCCTGTTGCCTCCATTAAGCAGTAACAGGTGAAGTTAGGTGGTACAGGCATGTAGGAATAATGCTGCTGTCTTGGTCAGATATATTTATATGAATATATCTAAAAGAAACATTTGTCAGTGGTGGCTTTTTTCATATTGGGTAGTATTTCAAAATCATATTGCAATATGAGTGTCAAATAATCAGACATATTCTTGCCTATGCTGACTAGACCTAGGGTGACAGGCCTGAGAAGTAAGGACAGATGCTTATGTCCTGGTTTACAACGGGCTGATATTCCTGTTATGTATTTAGACCAGAGCCCCCCATCAGCATTGCAGCCCCTCGCTTGACCACTTCTCCTTTCCAGTTCCTATTTCATTTCTCTTGTCCCCTGAGTGTCTCTGCCTCTTTCTATACCCCTCTCCCAGAAGTGTCTGTACACCTCTGCCCCCCCCCAGTGTCCATACCCATCTACCCCCTCTGTTCCCATGGTGCTTACATATTTCCCCCCCTAGTGTCCAACACACTGTGCAAACTCTAACCTGTGCCCATCCCCCAGTACCAGTTTCCATCACTCTTCTGCATACACCTCTGTGTTTACCTTTCATGCTTGCTGTGGACCCTGTGTGTACAGTAGGGCCTAACAACTGGAGGTGCGAGGAAATGTGGCGTCTCGAGCGTTACCTTGTACTTCCTGCTGCCGGCACGGCTCTGCACATTGCATGTGTGACAAGCGAGATAGGACAATAAAGCTCCTTACATCTGTATTGGCTGTACCCCTGATGGTGGCACTCATTACCTTGTGGGTGCAGCTCACAGGTCTGGTTGGGCCTCATAGGTGGACGATTTATAGCATGAAAGTGCCTAGCCAGAACTCCTTAGTACCTTTCCCTTGGGTGAGATACTGAGGCAGAATGCCAGGATATGATTGATGCATGTGCAGAAAAAAAAGGCTAGGTTTGATAGGGGGAGGGATTTGTTGCCTCAGGGGTTCTGTCCTGGGTCAGGCCTAGGCCAATGCCCCTATTAAATACATTATGGGAAATGACCCAAAATGTTCACAGGTTCTGAAGGCTGCGCTGCCAGTTTCTCACTGTCACAGCACTTGCTCGTGATTTGTAATCTGTAAAGCAGCTGTTCAGAAATGCTCAGAGTTGATTTAACCCACACTGCCGAGGTGAGAGCTGTGAACACATTCTCCAGTAAAATAGACCTTGGCAGTTTGTCAGTGAACAGGTTAATTAAAATTTGGATGAGGGAATATTAATAAAAATGGATTTACGTGAGCTGAATTAAGCAAGGAATGTGCTTACGCTGTAAAAAATGTACTGTTATTTCTAAACCAGAAGGTCTTGCTTTAGTTCATTATGTGGGATATGGCTGACCAAATCAATTCTGAATTAACCCTGAAATCTCGCCCATCTGTTGGATTTTTGAGAGCTAACCAGATAAGCAAAGCTTGTGTCTCTGGAAATCAAAGAGTCGGTAAACAAGACTTACAACCCTGGAGAACCTTCAAGGTGTTGGCAGAACCCTCAGCACTGATAGAAAAACAAAGCAAAAAACTATGATATTAAATATATATTGATCAAAGGTATCATACAGAGTTTTGACAAACAGATCCCTTTATTTATTGTGGTGCCCAGTATTTTTACAAGTACAGATAAATAAGAAACTTAGGATTTAGGATTCCATATCTCAACATTCTTCCCTTGGTTCAAAGATTTAAGGAACCAGGGCTACCCTCAGAATTTGCAAGGATATCGTTTCTCTTTTTTCGCAACAACCTGAAGAGTCCATGAGAGTAAGGGAGAATGGTAAGCAGTGGCACTAAGCGGGGCTCCTAAGTATGAGGGCTCTTGCAAGGACCCATCATATGCAACTCTCGAGGTTCGTGCAGAGGAGCCGTGTCCCTGCCCATTTTCTCCCGCGCCTCTCCAGTTTACTACTAATGCCTGAGGATGGCCTCTTATGCATGGTATCCCTGTCCTTCAGTAATACACTCCTCTAGAAGAGGGAGAAGTCTGGGTAGCACACCCTGGGAAGTATAAACATATAATATCAGAAATATATTTTTATTTCCTTGTGCATTGATATGTCTTTGGATTTCATATTTATGATCTATGGGTATTGAACAAATGAGAACTGGAGCATTAGCAACAAACTGAAAACAAAGCAGAAACATGAAACTTCCCCCTAGTAGGATCCTTCGTAGCCCTCAAATGAAACACTGTATAACTATAGCTGTAATTGTTTTAGTGTTAATGTTAACACATTTAATAACAAGAAACAGTACTGGTGTTTAACTAAAAGAAGCAAAGTTTGGGGGAAAATGTTCTTCCTGTTCATTGTTCATTCACAACAAAATGTGTCACCCTAAAGAATTATTCTTGATGTTTGCATAGTGTTCTCAGTAAATGTACTAATTTTGCATAGCTTAAGTCTGACTCAGATCTGCCTTTATTCACAAAGAATTTAGTGGTCAGTCAAGTGACTGACCAGACTCAACTTAAATCGCATACCCTTACATGCTAACACTATTTGCTCTCATATATATCTTGTTTGCGAGTGTATGCGAGTTTTGTGGATTGCATACAAGGGCAATGCAGGGCACTATGTAAAGTAATTTTACCCCCCCCCCACAAAATAAACAAAAAAATGCATTAAATACAAATTTAAATAAGAAAGACCCCCCCCATCCCCCACACTGTGTCTGGTGGAGCTGGAGTAATAAACTTGGGGAAGTATTGGGCCCGTGTGCAGTGCTACAGAATTTGATGGTGCTGTATAAAACAATAAATAATCATAATGTATACCCCTTCCTCTGCTGAGGTGTTATGGCAGGTTCAAAATGAATAAATGTTCTTGTCAGCACCTATGTCCCCAGTCCATTGGGGAGGTGGGGTTTTAAGGTGTCACAATAAACTGTGGAGAGGGGCAGATCCCATCCGGTTCCTCCAGAATTTAATTCTGACTGATCTCTAGAGAAGGAGAGTTACTGGAATCCCTTGTAAGAATCATATAAGAATAGGTGACTCAAAGGTACAATAGTACCTTACTTTAAAGAAACTGTTGTCTAACAAGCCATAGGTATTTATAATACACAGATTTAGATGATAAAATCTGTAATGTTTACAATGTTTGTAGCTCCTACAACTGTCAAACAAATATTCGCTTGCTTTGCCTTATATTTACTGGGGCTCCTAAAAGAGAAGAGCTACTGCAAACTGAACCCACAGCGGGGGAGTCTGCTTCTCCATTTACCAAATTACTAACCAAAAACTATTTGCAGATCAATTTCACTGGGTTAATTCACTAATCACAGTTGTTATTATAAGTATTTATTGTTTTACATAGCACCATCATATGCAGCACATATTCTTTACAATGTGAGCATCTCACATTAATGTAAAGGTACACTGAGCGGACATAAGTGGGATACAATTCTAGAGACTCATTGTTACCCATGGAGTTCCTTCCAAATGTGTTAGATAAATCCACCACAATTCCATAGGGTGTCACGGGTTGACGCCAACACCGTAGATGGAAGATAATTTGCTTTTGTGGTATGTAGGAACCATGATTTTATAGTTGTTAGATTTTTAGATTTTTACACTCATGTGCTAAACCTATATATTAAACAGGACAAAAACCTTCCCATAACGCCCCCTGCAATTCCTGTTATGAGAACTTGGTTGCTGAACATCTTTCTGCTATGTCCATTGTGCTTGTGCTGCAGTAACTTTGTATAAACAATGCATACCGGCAATCAATATCTTCAATCACTGACATAAAGACACATATATTCTGCGTAACTCTTGGCCTGGGGGCTACATGCGGTCTCCTGAGGGAATACATCATTGCCAATTAGACCAAGGAAGATGAAGGAGGAATCAATAAGAATTGCAAACAGCCAAAGGATGGAGGGGTTACAAATGTACACAATGCAGGAAACACAGTTTATGGACTTTCTAGAACCTTTATTCTTAACACATCTGAAATTTGCTATTATTTCTCCATAGACTAACCATAACAAGTTACGCTTGTGGGATATTTATTCTATGCCTAATATTCCTTTGATGTCAAATGTTTTGCTGATAGGTGACGTGTTACCATCTTTATCATTAGATGCACTACTGAATAACTAGTTCTTTACCTGGCTGGTGTTTTGTCACATCATACAGATCTCTGCAGGTCTGATTTAATGTGCTATACACAAGTACTTTGTGTATAGCTGCTTTGATAAAAAATACTAGTAATATGAAGTGCCTCTCTCTACATGTGGGTATATCAGAGATGTGTCACAGAGGCAAAGGTCATTATAGCAGGGTGTCAGTGTAAGAGTTTACTGACATTGGAGTTCTCTGCACTGAGAATCACCCCTTAGTTCTACCGAGACCCTGATGATCTGCCCATAATGCACACTGGCTTTCACATACTTGACTTTAGACCATCTATCATATTACTCTCGGCCATCCAAGTGTTATGATTTATGTTAGTCCATACACTGTCTACTTTCTTAGAATTGATCCAGGTAAATGACATTTTGCAGAATAGCCAGAATGCATTGGTAGACATTGTGCATCAGTGTTGTACAGACGTCAAGAGCCGCTAAGGGTTAAAGGGTTAATTATGTTGCACTTTTGGTAGGTCTACGTGTGTCACTGCAGAGGTTGTAAAATGAAATCTGTTCTACACTTAATAGATTTGTTTCCTGTAATTTACCAGTAGTGGGTCTCATGTGCAATCACCAGGATCTCAGATATGTTTAGTAACTAATTTGTTTGGGATCTGAAGCACAGCGCAGTTTGTAGAAATGAGTTTGCCCTTTAGCAAGAAACAGAAGCAGAGACACCATGGCTGTCCTGGAAGCATAGCCGTGGCCTCTCGCATCCATGTGTATCGAAGCATGACACAATTCTTAGCATCTTTCTCATTCCTCATCCGCTTTCTTATGTCCCATAGCTCATTATTTCCTGTGTTCTATACGGGTAGCTTAAATGGCAGGTCAAGAGCAATGCAAAAATAGAGGTCATTTACAATTTATTAAACATGTGAACTCTGTCTAGCCAAAAGAACACTACAAGATAGAAATACCTCCTGGCTTTCATTCTGCATATGGTTATAATAAGGCGTATAAATGATAACAGTGTATACAATCCTGTATGTATTTAAGTTGTTTAGAAACTACATTTGCCTAATAAAGAAAACTCGTGCTTTTGTGCTTTACACATAATATCCATACTATGTAAACACACTGTTTGCTTTTTAAGTACTACTTAAGCTACTTGGTATTATTAAATCCATCACTTTAAACCATCTATCTTATCTTATATGATATTACTATTTTTAAAATGTATTGTGGTCATCACTGGGGTCCATTTAAATATCTATGTATTTCTAACTCTTTTTTTAAGAGGAGGAAACAGTCAATGTGATCAACCACAGGAGGCCCCTGATAGGTGCTTCAGAACCAATTTTAAGCCATGATTTTTTTTGTGACTTTCCTGGTATGTCATTGATCCTGAAAGGGGTTAAAATTGTGTTTGAGGAACAGATCATTTCTTAAATGTATATTTATATAAACAGAAAACACATATGCTGTATACGTTTAAGAATTACAATTG
Source organism: Spea multiplicata (assembly GCA_009364415.1). NCBI lineage: Eukaryota > Metazoa > Chordata > Amphibia > Anura > Pelobatidae > Spea > Spea multiplicata. The sequence continues at coordinate 122,161 of VKOC01016513.1, forward strand.
GATATAATGTAGAACTCTTGTTCTTCGACAAAACAGCATTTAGGAAATAGCACAATTAAATTGTATTAAAATCATTTATTAGTTGTATTAAAATACTTTATTACTTAATGCCATTCTACATTTAAAATATTATTTCTTTGAGTTATTTCCTATTGTGATATATATATATACATTGCATATATTATATTTGGAACACATGGACATGCACCATACTATCCTGTACATGAATAACAAAGGCAATGTTTTTCTTGGTATTTTATATACATATTTTTTAAAATGATAGGCTACTAGAAAAATAAGATGCCAATATTATTCTAATCGCACAGCATATCGTCGTACCAATGTTGCATGATTTAGTGATAGACTGACAAATTATGTATTACAGATCTAGTATTAAAATTATCTGCTCACCGAGAGGGCGGTTTGTTGTCTGTTTGTATTATGATTTTCCTCCAGTGTTTAGCATTTCATCTGTTATTAGTTTATGTAGACATTATTAGGTTAAAACCTAGAATTTGACAGCAGCTTTGTCAGTCCATGTAGTCTGCCTGTTCTTCTGGATGTAAAGACTCAAACCAGTCCTTGGTCTCGTATTAGATTCAGGATATTAATATGCCTTTTCATGCGCGTTTAAATCCTCTTACTGTATTACCGCCACCACTTGTGCTGGAATCATGTTCAACCTATCTACCATCTCAGTAAAGTAACACTTCCTTACGTTATAGCTAAGCTTTTAACCCTTTAGTTTTAGACTATGTTCTAACGTTCCTCCTCCTTTGAGATTAACTTCCCTCTCGTTACTATAACTCCTTTTAATTATTTAAATGTTTCTGTCACATCCCATCTGTCTCTTCCTTTCTTCCAAGTTTTTCCTGTCATTTTGTATCCTGCAAACCAGCAACGGGAAGCTTAGAAATGGTAGATGTAAATTCATGAATGCCATAGACATAAAACTATGCTGAACATGTGACAAGACCGAGGATCAAGTAAGGTTATTGATAGACCTGGTAAAGAACAAAAAGGAGACCAAGTCTGCCCAATGACTATGAGAGAACAGTTTTTTTAAAAATGAAGGGCAGTTTTTAGCCAACTTGGCCGGCGCTCTTCAGCAATAAATATCATAAGCCCCTTGTTCAGTAAACCCCTACAGCTCTCCATACTGTTCACTCCGAACTGTGAATTTACATAAATACACACACACATTCACTATAAACTCTGACTAAGGCTTTTTTGTTATATTTGATTATCCTGTACCTTTAATAGTGCATAAAAAAATATTGTCAAAAGTGTCCTTCATTACAGGGTCTATGGTCATGTTACATTAACGTAAATTAAGGCCCAGTTGTCAGCATGGTGCACCGATGCACTGACTCCAAGCAGAGGATTTGCCACTAGCTATATGTTGGCCCAAAACTGCCAGGATCATGCACACTATATATAAAGATGCCCTGGATCAGTGCTTAACACTTCCCATGACATTGCTGATAAAGGGATAGAAAACAGTGCACAAAGTCTGATAAAAAAGAATGACAAGAATAGCTGTGAACAAATGCCAAAAAAAGATAGAATAGGATATCTTGGAGGTGGAGCTGTGTCTTTCCTAATCATCAGCTTGGAAATACGAGTACATTTTCAAAATATAAATAGTTTATTGTGAACGTTGTTCACAATGGACTATTTATTGTGTGTTGTGTATTATTAATGTACGTTGTATGAACTTGTGATAGCAATGGAACAGTAATAACAATGTTAATAGCAATGACACGTGGTAACTCAAAGGCACATGAAGGGTGCAGGTACATTAATAGTGACAAAACCATACTCTCTGCAGTGTATACTTTACTATGACTTACATGCATACCTAGGAACTTTTGGGCTCCGGCTAACCGGAGCTTTCCCTTGCGGGATGCGGCCAGGACTTCATTAGCACTGCCATAAAGAAGCAGCTCAGTTATCCAACATACCACACGCTAGAACACAAAAATATATTCATCAATGTTATACTATATTACTGTATACAATAGTATTTAATGATCAAAGAATCCATGTTTAACTGTCATATCTTATCTGAATGCTTTTTTGGGAAGCTTGCTTCAATTACTTGAAAGACAAGTGTAGACATTAATATTTTTCACTGGCGTGTTAAAGGGGCAGCTCCAAATACCCTAATTATAAGGACATTTTCCATCATAATTCACAAAATGCTACATAATCTTTGTTTACCAAGGGGCATGTTTTATTGGGATTTATAGTTGATATATTATATAATATTATTATTAAATAATTAAATGAAATTCATTATAAGAGGGACAAATACAGTGCATTTTTTTTTTGTGTAGGTTTACTGTTGGAACGCTGACATTTAAATAGATAAATATTTATTTATTTCTCTGTCGCCTTTGCCCTTTGTTTGGATTGATAGAATAGAGAAATAATGTATTTTATATCAGGGAATTACACAAACAGCTACATTTATGTGTTTATGTGTGAACAAAAAAAACCAACCCTTCAACGTGATTCACCAGACCATACATCAGAAATGAAATGCTCATCCTCTCTACCATTTGCAAAGGAAGCTTCTATTTTTGGCTTTCTAAGAATGTTTAAACCAAACCTGTTCAATTAAGCAAACGCCATTTTTGCAAAATGGATACTTAGCTGGCTCGATTGATTACTAGTGTAAGCACAAACCCTGCCAGAAGCCTTTAGAGCAGAGAGACAGGAAACATTAAACTGTAAACTCTACATTTAATTTCACTAAAAGGTTATAGTGCTCACACCAATTTATTATAGTTACTGCAAGGTGGAAGATTGCTTCCAACACACAGACAGATGTAACAGGGCCAGCGGGACTGGATTGGTAAACTCATATAGACTGGAGTTTATTCTTTAAAGGGACAGTTTAATGTCCTAGACGTCCTCACCAAAGAAGTATGCATATTTAAGTATGTTGTGAGCACCTGAACATGCATTCTTTAAAAACGTAAATAAAAAATAAAAGAGTTACATTAGGGAGAAGCAGCAGCAGGTCCAACGATTCTCGCAACTGATTGACTAATTGAAGAAGCCAAGCAGTAGCATAGAAACGCGCCCATTGAAATAAATTTGCTATGCAATACATTTGTATGTATGTGCTTGATTATAAGACGAGGTTTTTTCAGAGCAAATACCCCTTGTCTTATAATCGGGGTCGTCTTATAATCAGACCCCAAATAGGTCTGATTATAAGACTAAGATCCAGATCCCCTGCAGACTCCAAACTTACCGGTGCTTCTGATTCCGCGGTGTGAAGCCGGGGCAGCGTGTAGACGTCTACGCGATTCGCGTAGACAACTTCCGCTGCAGCCGGAAGGAGGTGCGATTAGCAGCGGGGGTTGTCTGCGTCCATTGCGCAGACCTTCCCCGGGTGTCAGTGAGGAGAGTTCCGGTGCGGTATTTTGGACCAGCCCTACTGGGCTTCTCCTGTGAATATATGTAATATGTACAGGGCATAAGCAAGTGATCCTATACCTTTTTTCTTTATTAAGACAGCAAGCAGGTCTATGTAAGAGGCCAGGAACAGAGTTTGCCTAGGGCTCTGCTTTGAAATCAGTGGAGGTGATCTGTGCGCATGTACGCAGGGGGTTTCTTTGCTCTGCCCCCCTCCAAAAAAAATGAATCGTGGGGCTGGCTATGGGTGAGTACTAGTACATGCGCACTTCTGACCAGGAGATGTGCTCAGTCCCGCTAAAGGCAGGGACAAATACCAAATGCATACAGAGGATTCTGGGAAACCTTGCTGTGCATTTGGGTTCATGGACTAAAATATAGGGTAAAACTCACCTTTATATGTTGCAGTGTACCTTTAAGAAAGTGAAGCATTAGAGTTTGCAGCTGCAAAATATTCACTTCCCTTGCTTTGTTTTACGTTCAGGAAATAATGTACATTTAAAAACAATTCTTTATCCTGTCCGTCTCATTTCAATACTAGGAGTCCTCAGAGAAGAATGCTCTTTGGGACAAGAAAAACAAAAAATGTTTATAGAACAGGAAAAGATCTGTTTGGACTCAGTACGGTGAAATGATCTAACAAGATTCCCTTTAACTGTTTCAGTTTTTTAGATATGGCACATGTTTTATTAAAAAAAAGGTATGCTTACTTGCAAGCCCCATGTAGTGGAGCTAAAGGGATACTTACAAAAACAGGAGTTTGCTACGAATCAAACGTCTCATCTCACCAACTTCACTATGATCTATATTATAAAACAATTCTTAACTCCTCCATTTAACTATACAATCAATAATATAATGTGAAGTCAGTATAAACATGTGCTTTAATATAGATATGCTTCATTCATGGGAGGGCCACAGAAATGTTTCCAATGAAGGCTAAATACTAGCCTTGCCCAACGGCATACTAATGGTTTGGCACCAGTAAAATGTGGTGGAGTGCTTGTGGGGCGGACATTTTCCATGCTCATAAAAAATGGCTCTTTAAGTATCTGCCTAGTGACAGCTAGACTTTAAAAATAGACAATACACATTTGCTACAAAAATAACACAACCCCTCTTCCTCCCATAAAAGCAGGAAACATTTCAAGGTTGAGGCAATTCTGAAAATTTATAACCATACCTGGAAACTCTCCGGGTTTCACAGATTCTCCGGGTTAAACTCTACGTCCATTGGTCCCTCAATGTCTTCTCTTTTTCCAGCCAGGAGAGTGGTGTTTAGCCACTCCCATTCCCCACCCCCTATCCTCCTACCTCCTGCCCATTTCCCCTCCCATTGAAGGCTGTCTGAGGCTAGTCTTGCACCTGCGTGTGGCTAGCCCCGACTCCACACATATAGCCCTGCCACATCATGAAGCCGCTCCAGGTAGCCTACCCTGGAGAACTGACAGGTGTAACTAAGCATATGCATAATTAGCATGTGGACCTTATTCCAAAGCCCCCAAGCAGAGCATTACCATTCAGCTCTTTCACTTGGTGATCATGTGATGGTATAATGCAATAATACTCATACAACCATTGTAGTCTCCATAGTAACTAGTAGTGGTACAGTGGTTTTAACAGTTTGTAATACATTTAAAGGGAGTTTTGTCACATTGTCCATATTTTTTTTTCATTTTTAAAATCAATTGCAGAAGATAAACATAGCAAGTTAGATCTGTTTTGTTTTTAGCAAAATGTAAATGACCTCAAAATGATTTCTTCTAGGGGATAATGAATTCAATGTGTCATATTCTATATATATATATTGTTTTTCCAACTTACTCTGGTTTAGAAACAGCATTGATTTAACCAACACATGGGAGCTATTACTTGAGGTTATGTGTCCCACGGATATAAGAATGTATTAAATAATATATACACCCAGCTTCACATGGTGAACACATTTGTTAAAACAAGCCAAGTGCAGTTCACCTAGCACAGTGTTTGGTGTGAGGAACAGTTCACGAGCAGAGAATTATTTGCTTAAATAATCACTTTTATCAGCTTCCAGCTGTGTACTTTAAAGGGAATTCATTCCATATCTATAGCAAGAACATTTTCGACAGACAAAAGAAAATAAAAGAAGAAAAGAGTACAACACTGCTGGAATCTTAGAAGATATAAACATGAATGTCGGGGTGGCAATCGCTGGCATTTAACGATTAGCTATGTGCTTTAGCTGCAGAGTGGCTTGTAGGATTCGAGCTTGGATGTTATGTCGATGGACACCACACCCTTTCCTGAGCCGCAGTACAATGTGGAACATTAACGTGACCAAAGGAAATAGCCTTTGTGGTTGTAACCTTCCATGAAATGATAATACTGCTCTAGAAACACACTTACAGCAAGGTACGGCTGCAGTCTTGTAATAGTGGAAGTCCTGTGGAAAAATACATGTTTTTTTTTTTGAGTATTAAATACTGTGTTAAATTTGTTAAGAAAAACGTGGTTTTATTTCATTTTGTTCCAAAAAAGTTTCTTGATCTGCAAACCTTGGCCATTATTGTCAGTCATGTGATATTTCCCTGCTCAAATGCCACACAGAAATTCTTTACAGCAGTGCTAAATACGTCATATCTGTACAAGAAAAAATCTTTTCACTCGTAAGAGTATAAGACTGGGTGACTAAGACTAAGCAATTCTGTTGTTTACCGCCAGGCGCTATGATAAGAAGCTGTTTTTGACTACCTGACCAGTAGTATGTGTAGTATGACGATACTGCTGATATTATGTGCTGCATCTATGAAGATCCGAGAGAATCCACGAATTTGGGGATTTCCTATGATGATTGGTTGTTGTCCAGTTTCAGAATGCTCAGTCTGTATTGATAGTTTCAGTCTGTTTTTATTGTTTTCCAAAATTATACAGCATACAGAAACATAAAGGGGTAACAGTACAAGATAGAAGTTCAAGACAAACAAAAGAGCCATATTTAAAGCAATCATGTTAACATTGCTTCATTTGTGCGGTATTTGAAGTTCAATCTGTTTCTTAAATACGCTCCAGTATAGCTAGAATGTGGCTTTTGGAATGCGGGAGGGCTGGCAAAATTGGTAGAGGGACAATTACCCAGTGGCATTTACAGTTTCCCATTAGGCCACTGTTATTTTTAGAATAAAAGTACCTCTAGGCAGTGTTTTCAACATGATTGAGTCTTCTCTGCGTCCCCAGTGCTCTGATATATGTGTCTTAGGCAGGAGTACATTATATGAAATGAGCATGTTGTCTCACTTGGCTGACTTGCTACATGGGCACCCAGGCTTAATGTTGGCAGCTTCCTCCTTTAGTAGCTTCTAGTGCTTGGATTCCACACTGAGGATAATTCACTGTATTGGAAAACAACCCATGATCACTTGAGCATCTTGAATACAATCATTGTGGCTTAGGCAATGGATGGTGGAACTGAAGGTGTCAACGGTTGGTGCACTGATGCTATTAGACATCATTAATAAAATACATATACCGGTAATACTAATCTAGAAAGTATCTCTTTTAAGGAAGTAAACGCATCTGATTTCGAAAATGAAAAAACACATCTTGAGGAATGCAAGGTTTCCTAGCTGACTTAGCCTCTGTTTAAAGGAATAGAGCATTGCATCTCTGCTTAATCACAGAACACAGATGATTAATACACCATGTCGTTTAACCTTTAACAGGGCCTATAAGGATAATCACCTGACTGTTTAAACACATTAACTTGCACTAGGCTCATCATTGTTGATCAGTCCAAAAATCCATCAAGTTCCTACCTTGGTCCTTGATTTTCCCCCAGAGTCTTGTTCTTTGAGATTATCCTGTATCCCCTGTCAATCCATCCACTCCTGGCCATTACCGATTTCCCCTGGGATTCTGTATTCTGGGATTTAGGTTAAGATCAGAAGAGATAATAATTGCAATCTCTTATTTTCATGCCATACTTTATTTCAATCAGTTCTCTCCCTTCATCATTTCAGCCACACTCACTTATCCTTTCATTTCAAACCATCTAATTTTAGATGTCCCTGCAGATTCAATGCTGCCTTCCGGGTGGAGGGCACTCTATAGAAATCCATATATCATTGATCCTGTAAGCAGCCACAATCCAATGGAGGAAGAACCATGTTTACCATAACATAGTCTAGTTTTCAGATTGTCTGGTCTCTCTGGCTGAGATGTTTTGCTTCGGACCTTGAATTTGAAGCCTCTATAACGTTCTTCTGAGTCCCATAATTAACCAGTACATGAAATGGCTTCTGATACCTTGTTTATTCCTTCATGTAAAAAAAGATTCTGTGTTAAGAATATAGTTTAATCACCAAAACATTATAACCTGGATTCTTCTAACCTCTTGGATGTACATTTTTTACATCTGTTTTAACTTTTAAATCTATATTTAAATCAAACACAAGGATTGTGTTTGTTCTTTTTGGCAGTTTAGAAAGAGATGCCAAAGGTCCTGTTTTGGTTTCTCTCTTTATTAAACAGTAATACACAAGTTGATTTGTGTAAAACACTACACTGACAAAATGAAAAGTATGGGAAAATAAATACACTCACTCAAGCCCCTTTTGTTTGAAACGTTTAGAAATATGACTTTTGAGTCTCTAAATCTTAGAGATTGTTCACTGATTTTTTTTAATTAAATATTAAACAACTTTGTTATTAATTGTAGATTATATTTAATTAACACAAAATAACTCATTTTAAAATATGTTTTGTGTGGTGCCATGTGATCAATATGTGTTATGTGAAAAACAGGTACCTATATACTATTGCTATATTGTTTACATTATTAAATGGTGATACATGCATAGGAACCGACACTTCTTAAGGATCATTAAATCCACTTAAGACTACCCATATTACCCATACTTGATAGTTTGTTTGGCAATATTGTTTAAAATTCAAACTATTTGAACTCAGTAAAGTTAATTAACAGGAACTTGGTAGAATAGCCACGTCGTTTCCTTTTCCTAGTCTTCTCTCCTTCCCCACCATTGTAAACCCACAAGAAATACTAAGAGTAAAATAAAATACATTTGCTGAGGGACAGCCATATAAATCTTAAAAAATAAGTGCTTTTTTTATTACGTAGCTTGTCAGCTGCCATGGCTCAACGGTAATCTAACAAGCCATAGAACCAAGCAGATATAGACTGTGTCAGGGCCAGATCCTGATATAAGCGAATGTCGTAAAAATGGATGCACAATGTGAATCAGCTGTGTGTCAAGGACACTTGTCACTGCGGTTATACAACTCATTATATCATAAAACTCTGATAATTAAAGTGTGATTAATACTTAGTCATTTAGTCTGTCCACGTACATCCTGCCTGCTATAGCTATAGCTTTGTTCTCTCACTCATTCTTTTGAAAAAGCATAGGTGATTTCTGCTCTTCACAATAAATGTGCCTTCTTCGTGTCAGGAAGGATAAGATTTGTTCTTCCTTCCTTTCTACTTCACACTCTGTTGCATTATTCTTAGCCGGGATAGCAGATAAAAAAAACAGGAAGTTGTCTGTTAAATGGTTATTGTGGTTCTTTCAGCTTCCTTTCTTGGTGGGCATTAAAACGCAATAATGAGACACTGATTCACCACAAACCGAAGAACTGACTTCTCTCATCGCTCTGATCAAAAGAAGCTAACAAGGGAAGCTTGTGAATGAACATCTAAATGCCCCTGGACATCTTTCACATTTTGCAGTTGTCCATAACATATGTTCATAACAATGTTTTTCAGTTATAACGGAACCCCCCCCCCCTTACCTCAATGCATAATATGCAGTAGACCCTTGTAGAGTTGCATACATAATTAACTTATATCGGTAGTGTTAGCGATAAAGCATCTACAAGGTCTACAGAAGAAGGCTAAATATAGCTAAAAGAAGAAAACTTCTATAAATATCCTTGCCAAAATTTCCAAATCGCAGACACCATCTAACTTTGCTCATGTCATAGATAGGCCCATCCACTTAGAGCATGCATGCTTCTTTCACGATAAAATGAATTCACTCCACATAGGCTTCCATCTACAGTGCTGGTGGAGACTGAGTGGTTGAAATTGCTTACAAGTGTGGCATATAGATTATAGCACAGCTTTGTCAAAGATGTGAAAAGGCCAACACTACCATTATAATAGTCCGGCAAGAATTCATGGCTCTAATCAAAGGTTCAGTGTCAAACATCACATTGGTATTTCTAGCCAGGTAAGGATGGGGTATGAGTTCATAAGGTTTGAAAACAGCAGGTAGATAAATAGGCTGAATGGCTATTATCATCCATTACATTGCTTTTTCATTTCGCTTACATACATCTGTTAATCATAAAACAATTGAGAGAAATCTCAATGTATTTTTTAAGCAGTATGAAAGTGATAAACATTTTAACTCTTCACAATATTGTATATTTATTTGAAGATGACAACACACAATATATTCCCTAATACATGTCATAAGTCTTATTGGGGACCCCCTCTCAGACCTTCTTCAGCATACCTCCTGCGCGGTCAATGGCGCAGGCAGTGGTACGCCTCAATCCCAGTTGTGATGTGACTGCCAATGTACATAACATCTGGAAGCTTAGAATCAACTGTATACAAGCTTTGTTATGTAGAGTGCCAATCCTTAAAAACAACAGTAGTAGCTGTGAAAAATAGCAGCTGGCCATTATCAAGTGATGGGAATGATGCCAGGTAAAGAACAATGCAAAGCCAGAGCTGATGTGAATAACAAAACCAAGCAGTACCCTCACTGACAGCACTGAGTGTTTGCTAGACAGTGATGCTGAGAGACTGGAACCTTGTTGATCCATAATTCAAACTCTGGGCTACATTCCATTCCATATTAATAGCCTCCTCTGAAAAGTCATTTGGGAGCACTTTTAATAGATAGTCCTCTCATACAGTGATCACATTCATCATCACAGCTTATTACATTGTTGCAGATTCTGCCTTTTCGGCTCCTGGAAGCAGTATTTCTGTTTCAGCACCCTGGGGTTGGTGAAATGCCTAAAATCCACTTTTCTGTGACACAAATTGATCGCAGAAGAGGCATGTTTTCGTGTTTCTGTCTGCTTGAGCACAGCTTACTAAAACGCTTGGGTAGTTATCTGCTCATTCCCCCTAAGGTGATGGCTAGTTTTGATCCATTGAAAAATGCCTAATTACGTGTAACATGATTAATTTGTTAAGCTAGTTTGGATCATTTCTAAATAAAAAAAAAAAATCTGATATTTTTGCTGCTCATGTTCTTTTTTTGAAAAGTTGATTAATAAATATAAAATAAGTGTGCATGTATAGGAGGCTGTTGTCTGTACTGACTTTCTAATTACATGGGTGCTTCTTTTTTTTGTAAGTTACTGAGATGAATGCAGTTGTTCTCTCAGCCTCAGTTGGATTACTTGACCATTGGGTGGCTCAATCATTACGACGGCCACGCTTATCATTATCATGTTTCATGTTTCTGTGGCATGGTTGAGAGATCATAAGATGCCTTTTGGCTGGCACAAAGTGTAATCCTGGCCATAGAGCAGATCTGTGCTATTCCTGCACAGAACTTTGCACCTGCTCTCCATTGTGTTCCTCATGATGCCCACTAATGCCCACAACTGCATTGTGTCAAGCCATGCGTAAGACCTAAAGGAAGCTCAAATACAGAGATCTGTACTGGTGGTGGAGGTAAGGGACAAATAAACACTATATACATATCTATACACAAACAGAAAGGGACACAATAATGACTTGAGCCACCATTTCATTTCATCTGTCCCATTTATTGCCAACCTATCTACACATTAGAGTATTTCAGCCCCCAGTGTGGCTTTTGACTGGTATCAAGCAATTCAATTTTATATCCTTTCCTGTAACCTTTTTGAAATTGCTTATCTCTTTAATAAAGGCAACGTTTTAGAATATTTTAGCACTTAAATATGCTATTGCTGATTTCTTTAACCGTTTAGTAAAATAGACAATTGTCAAAATCTTTAGGAAAATACAGAAGAATATGATTTCTTCCAGCTAAATTTATTGAGCTCTTTGCCATGAGGGGAACCTTGTCTTGTCGGAAATAATAACTCACACAGTGATAAAAAGTATATATGCGTTGTTCCTATAATCTTATTTGAATCAATTTCCTTAAAGCAACATTTTTCTATTTAAAAAAAGTACATGTGCAGAATTTTCATATTTGGAGTACAGTTAACATACTTAAATAATTAGAAATTTTGAATAACTGTAACAGCCCAACTCTTCTAAATGAAATCACCCAACCAAGTAATCAAAACCTGACTTTCTGGATATAATTGAGAGCTGAGAATCTGTGTGTGATAGAATGATCAAGTTTGATTGCAAGAACACTCCAGACTATGATACACAAGGCATTCTATTAACAGCCATTGTCAATATGTCTCCGGTGACCCTTCAGCTGATGTGGCACCATTGAATTACTTACATGAATTTCAGCCATCAGAATCACTAGGTCCTGTGGCAGAGAACAGTCTAAACAGTCGTTAAGGTTTCCCTGGGCTAATAAAGAAGAGGAATTGACCACAAGAGTAAATTGGTATGACCAAACCATATGTCTCTATAGAGAAGGGTCAAAGAGAGAGAGAATGTAATTTATACATAATCAATGCAAAAGTTCCAAGCATTGAACAGTGTCACACAGTTCTGTACCGCAGCTTTTCATCGCTTAACTTAACGAGACATTAAAGGGATTTAACTGCTCAACTCCACATTACCACTCTACTTGGTATACCCACTGTATTTTTAATGGAGCACTTGCTCAAAGTGCCAGAGTACAGATTGTCTTGGCAATTAAAATGCCATTAATAAGTATAAAGCAACCTGGTATGTCATCTCAAACCATGATACGCTCTACTTCATTAATGGATCAGAGCTAATTAGTAGAGTACCATTGCGCTAATCCTCCCAGGACTGGAAAGAGTGGCGCAATGGAAACCCTACTGTACCTAATGGCACGAATATGTTGCAAGGAAACTAGACACACAACAGTGGCTGGTGTTATAGTAAACTTTATTTTAGTATAAAGTCATTTTTTAGTCATTTTTTACATGATGCTGCATACTGCTTGTGCTGAGAAAACCCAAAAGTCCTGTCTTCTCAGTAATGTGGCATTGTATCCTGGATGGCAGCCTAACATGCCAGTGGCACAAATGGATAACAGCAGAGATTGGTTTTTTAACCCAGATGGTAGATGAGAATGCATTGGAAACATGTAAACACTCCTTATGTATACGCAGAGACCTGTCCCTGGCAACTAAGAAGTGTCAGCAGGTAGTCATTAGGTATGTGAGCCTGGGCAAGTTTGTTGTGCAAGTATGACAACGCAGTGTCCTACCATGATGAGGATAGTCCTTATTTCCAAGTCATCTTTCTGCTGATCACCAAGATATGACATCATGACTTAATGCAACAGGGGCTACTAAGGTCACTCAGTACAGACGTCCACAATATAATGGGTCAGTTTTAGTGGATATTTATTTTATTTTCCCAAGGAGCCATTAAGAGCTGCAGCATTTTGTGAGACCTGTCACCTAATAGGGAGATTGGTCTAAACCAGAACAAGCCCTGAATGAAGCTGGATTCCATCTTTGCTGATGGCAGTAAAATGCTCTCCTATTATGTTTGTTAATATGATAGGACCCCTTTTGAGGAAGAGATATATTTCTGGCATCTACATACACAGACTGTTTGCAATTGATAGACAGGACTGAGCCCAGGGGTAGTGTGATGTTTAAGCCACGATTGGAATTGACGTAAAGAGGACAGAGACAACCAGAGTTAGCAAGGAGTGCTTTACCATGTACCTCTTTGCCACTCAAAGTTTTTACTTTACTGCGAGGGTGGTGTATAAATTGGAAGCCCACAGTAGAGGTAGTAGAGGTAAATACAGTGAGGGTATTTAAACACACATGGGATAGGCATAAAGCTATCCTGAATCTAAGGCAAGACCAAGGACTGATTTAGGTTTGAGTCTTTACTGCAGGAAAAGTAAATGGGTCAACGTGTTCTTATCTGCCGTCAAATTCTGTGTTTCTGTACTTCTATGTAAATAATATAATTTCAGAATTTCAAGACAATATTCAAATTAGGACATGTTTCGGCTGCAGAGGGACAATATTTTTGCATTGTGTGCCACAATTGTCTTTAGGTCTTATTGTGAATACACTTCAACTGTAGGGAGATATAGGAAACCACACTATTGATTGTTTAGAGTACTCTGTTTACTTGGCGAGCATGATCCTTTTAATATACTGTGACCAATTCTTGACATCATTTGTCTGTATAAACATAAACAAACAGGTCAGGGAAGGGCTTCTAGAATGATTTATGGCATCCTGTGAAGAATGAAGCATCAGGAGTCAGTGGTTGGGAAGTAGGAAGTATATGGCTAATAGCAAACAAGAATTCCTACATTTCAAATGTACCCAGAAAATTAAATAACAGTCACAGATCATATTGTGTCTTATGGTTTAAATGGATATGATAAATTAGCACAGTAACCACGTCATAAATAAGGCATTAAGTGTAATAAAATCAATGTAACTATAATGACAAATGTATCAAACGTGGTGTGAAACAACTATTAGTCAAAACAGCTTGGGTCTAAAAAATACATCTTCGATTTTTTGCATAAGTGATAAGTGATATAAGTAATAGACACAATTTTTATCTTGACCCCAGTCGAGGAATACATCCCTATCTCTAACCAGCTGCAATGCTAAGTATTGTTAAAAATAGTTTATATACCCATCGTACAGCACTGAGGAATATGATGGAACGATATAAAACAATAAACAATAATAAAAGGGCAGAATGAGGGACCCTGCAACTCCTCCACATCTTCTGTGTTTGATTAAATTTGAAATAATCTGTATAAACTATTGTTCAACAATGCAAAATAATTTGGACGTAGCCAATGGCATTACTAATAAAACGTGTACTCATTTTGAGGACCATGAAGAGAACACTGGATATCAGTTGTAAAGTTTGTAAAGCTCTGAACTTGGCCTGTCCTAGATGTTTCTGGGACTTTGAAACAGTTTTGGAGATAAGTATTAGAAGTGCAGGGTATTAATTATTGCGTATTGTACTCGGGAACAAGTATATAGTGAACAAGTCCTACTGTAGACCCTGGGGAGTAAGACACTTGTGTTCATTACTGTAATGCAAATATGTGTATTATGGATAAAGGCGAATAGAGGATCTGTGGGAGGTAATGTTGTGGAAAATAGGCATAACACAACCACTAGTGCACTGGTTAATAACACAGATAATTAATACATATCAACCATTTCAGTTCTCTCAAATAAACGTTCTTTAGCTAGTAAGAGGGTGTCGTTTTAGAATTGAAAGATATGGCCAGTAACCCCTTTGGTGATGATAACAGTGTATCAGTAATAACATCAGAATGTGTGGTGTGGAGATACTTGTACAAAAGGCAAGAAAGCAGAAGTGAAGACACATTAAATATCACTGCAGTGAATACCGATCACACAGAATTAAATGGATTTGCCCAAGAATGCATTTATTTTACAACATTACGGATGGAGAAACTATTCAGCCTGATCTACTTTGTGTGATTTACAGGGAATCTACATTTTATGTGCCGTGAAACGTGCTGGGTAATCCATTATTAAATATGAGCCTGATGTTAATATAGAAGGAATTAGGACGGTGCTGTTTTGTCATTTGCTGGAAGAATTGTCATAATAAAGAAGGAAGTAATATAAATTCCAAATGGTTACAGGAACATCTTGGTGGATGACAGCACCTGATGGGAACAGTGCTTGCGTACGCAGAGGGGTGTTTGGGAACCAGACACAAAGGAATTCACAGGCAGGAGGCAGAGCTGGTGTAGTGGCGGCCATGGTAATCTAAGCTATGTGAGAGGTAATCTAACACTATCAATAGGCTTTGGAGAGATTTACAAGCATAAGAAGAAATGTGGAAATCAAGACATCAAAGGAGACGTAAAGCCAAGAAGAAACATAGGTTTTGACTGCAGGGAAATATTGGTTGACTCATAATATTTTCCTTTACCGTTTTAAGTCCAGTGTTATTAAGTGGTCGTGTAATATAATGCTTATGTTGTCCCTATGCTTTCCCAAAGCATTTTCCCAAGATTATTTACTAGGTTTGTATGGTATGTGCTTGAAGTTTATCCAAGCTACTTAATAACCCTTTAGTAGAATTTTAAACTTCCCATCTACTGTATGCAGTATGACTTATCTCCATCCATAGGAGACAGGTATATACCTGTATAGAGTCAATTGTACAGATTAGAAAGCCAACTGATGAATAGTGTCAGGATATAACATCATACATACCCTTCTGCTAGTGTCCACACACACGGCACCCACTGCATACAGTATATCACTTGGCTTTTTATTTGGTGGAATGTGGAGAGTTCATGATTTACAAGAAAAGGCTCAAGGAAGAACATTGCATTTTTTTTTATA
Organism: Spea multiplicata; assembly: GCA_009364415.1. Classification (NCBI taxonomy): domain Eukaryota; kingdom Metazoa; phylum Chordata; class Amphibia; order Anura; family Pelobatidae; genus Spea; species Spea multiplicata. The sequence goes on from VKOC01016513.1 coordinate 138,091, forward strand.
CAAACGTACTTAATTTATAACACGGTTAGAAAACAGTAAGGTGCAGGTATGGCAAGGGTCGGAGCAGTGTGTAAAGTTACATAGTTGCATTGATGCAGAATTTGTATTTAGAGCAAGAATATTAACTTTCCATTCCAACCCCTGTGGACGAACACTCCTCACATTTTTATAAGCCTCTCCCCACTGAAGCATTTAACATTAGCAATATGTTGTGTTAATTTAACATCACTGTGTTGGTTTACAACTTAAAATTTTCCAAACCTGTCTCTTAATGAGTTTTTTGGGCATCAATTGGCATAATAGACTAAGCTGAAGGTGGTTTAGTCGGAGCAAACACAAGGTGTTTTATTAATTTGTGATGTTAGCATCAGCTTCCCAGAAGTGCTTTCTTAGGGTTAGCGGTTTTGTTATTTTTCCAGATGTAATCTCTCCATTGCCTAGGACCACTACACCCTGAACAAGAACTGGATAACTATTGTTTAAACAAGACATATCTACTAAACAAACACACCAACTTCTTATCATATTGCCTTTTGGTAGACAAGAGAAAGGATCAGTCTTAATCACCCAGCCTGATACTCTGACTAATGAGAGTCTAAGAAGGAAAGCATTTAATTAAAGTGTGTGGACATGCAGGATTTCATTAGCACTGCCATAAAGAATCAACTTATGTTTGAGAAGGGAAAATTACCCAACATATCACTTGAATGACAGCAATTGCAGCCGGCAGGTCTGCAGATAAAATAGGTTTATTGTAACACAATTAAATGAAAATAACTAGTGCTACACTACAATACTCTTTACAGCATTGCAGTTGATACCCAAAGAAAAGTATAATTCTCGTCCATAGGACTCCACCTCTAAAGCAGTCAATGCTGGGGCTGTACACGTTGATGAAAGCAGAGACGTGTCTTGGCTGACCAACTGCCCCTATCATTTACCTCCAGGGGTGCTGTCTATCCTGTTGCAATGCATGTGGTCAGTGTTGCCCCAGGCCATTTTAGGATCAAGCCAACTGACTTGGCTCCAGTTTGCCTCTATCCTCACAATGTCAACTTGTTACCAATTGCAACATTTTTAGGCCTCACCTAGGGCAGCTCCCCCAGTCACCCCCTCCACAGCCTGCAGGTTCAGTATATTAAAATGTGAGTCATGCCATATGGCATCATATACTGGCACTCCATGTCTTAAAGGTATGCAGCTCCTTGTAATGCAGTCTTTGTAGGCTGTGCTCCAAAGTGAAAATGTGCTGGTTGAGGAGATCAAAGGTTTTTCTTGTAACAGGCCCATTTATAAGCAGGAGAGCTGCCCCTGGACCTACCACTCTTGGACTAGTCAGCCTAGCCAAGGATATGTCACTGGTTACCAGGCTCCCACCTAATCTGCAGAGTAGACCAATTATTAAGTCAACGCTTTTATAAATGGGGCACAGCATTTAGTAATGGTGGGCATTTGCATAAATGGAAAATTAGATTTTGGGACAGAGTGAAATGGAATATTCTGTGTCAACATTCTGTTGTTTTTAGAGGAGATTATTCCCGATTCACTTTGACTTTGGTCTATCTACTGTGTTTGAGTGCTTGTGCGTTAGATGATACTATTTTAGCTACATGTGATGAACAATGGGTGGTAAGCTGTGTTTAATACCAAGCCTTGTTTGAATTATTTTCAGAATCCATGTAAAACCTGACCTATTAGATGTTATTGCTGGCAGTTTTGGAAACTCTTTGCTAGGCAATATCAAGAAAGCTGGCTTGGAAACCGAAAACAAGTGCTTTCTTGTAAATAGCATATGACAGGTTGCATTTTTAGAGCAGTTCAGAATGTAATGTCTCTTCTTTTGCTGGCTCGTGTAAAACGATACCATTTGAACCTTTAATAAATTTGTTAATGTTACTCATTTGGTAGGTTTTTTATTGCCATGTCCTGAGAAAGTGATTGAACAGGCAGAATTGCTAATTGAAAGAGATTTAGCCGCTACGCCTACTCCATCACTGTGCAAGATGCGGCCAAGAAGATGACACCGCTGCCTTACGCTACTCTGTCGTTAATGTAAACTTCATCTTTTTAATGAACGATAGTTTGTCAATAAAAGTGGAGAAAGGTTTTCCAAATGTGTATTTTTATTGCACGGCACATCAAAAAAGCTGAGGTGTAAAAATGTGTTTTGTACTTTATGGACCTGATAAAACTAGATACTTAAAATGACCTGAATCTGTCGTAGTTCAGAAACCTGTGCCGGTAGAATATCTTCTCTTTTGTTCTTCGGCTTTTTTGATTACTTTTCTGTTGACCGGTAACATTTGTATATCTAGCCCTTATTGGCATGTGTTCAAATATTACAAATTCCAGCATTCCTTGACTTCTCTAGAAGATTCCTTCAGTACCTCTGGTTTAGAAAAACTTCCTGCAGTCAAAGCCGACACAGCCAGGTTGTTTACAAATGGAAAGGATATTTAATCGAATCCTTGGTATCTGCTTTTCATTTAATAGATAATTGTTTTCTTTGCAAAGTTCCTATCTTGGTAAGGCTTATGTCAGCTGACTTACATCAAAGCGCTATGTACCAGAACGATGTAAGAAATGTTGATTAGGTACTGAAGCATCACATTCATGTACCGGTGTATATATATAAGTGCTAATTACTCTAATACCAGAGTTTGGGTAGTTTTTAAAAATGCTGATAAAGCTCTTGTAAAAGGGTAACATTTAACAAGTACCATAAAGCTCGAAAACACAAAGCTTGCATAACATAATGATATATTTTTTGATTAATATTGTTATATATTATTTATTATCTTATTATTTAATTATTTGTGTATAGATAGTGGTGAGTGGCCATATTTGGACAGGCACAAGCCAGACCCCAGCCTGATTCCCCAATAAAACAGGGTATGTATCACCCTGTCTTTTGTGCCTTCCAAGACATATAAAAGCCTTTACCACGAGGGTTTATAATTACAGTTAGTATATTAATGCATATTTGGCATATCGATTAGTATAATAATAATAAAGTAATTTGTTTTAGGCATGGCTGGGGTTTTAGCTGATTTTGTAAGGGTTGCAATGCAAGGCCACTTAATGTATGATTTTCTTCTTATCATTTGGATTCTTAAGTCTTCGAGAAGGAATTTTAAGTGTTTTCTCATCCACAAGACCACTTTACATTCCTAGAAGCCGTTTGGAGGAGGGTACCTGTCAAAAAGAAAGTGGAGGAGTTTGGACGCAGGCTGTACTAGAACTTACATATACCCTGGATGATGTTAAGCACCGTTATTCTTTCTTGAGGCCCTAAGCAGCAAAGAAAGGGAGGATAATTTTTTGGCTAATTAAGAAAAAACACTGAGTAATGAACTGCTGGTGGGAAGTATTTATTGGTGCACCAAAAACTCGTTAATAATAACATAAACATTGTAAATGACATTGCAATACAACGGGAGCCAATTATGTATATAAATGAGCATGTTTATCACATTTGTTAAAGTATATTTTTTGTAAATTGCTGCTACACATTGATAGGACATGTGGAAAAGAGCGTTTTGAATGAGTACGCAATAAACTCACTCCCTGCAGTTATTCTAGTCCTCAGTGAATAGTAGACTTGTGCTTTCGGATTCATACAAATTGTAAATTTACAGAATTTCAGCAAATTCGGCAATTCGTACAAAGCCACAAAAATCATCAATAAAATTCTGCAAAATAACATATTATAAATTTATTGTCAGTATCAATTATCATAGAAAAATTTAAAGAATCATTTAATAAATTATTTATTGCACATGAGGTCCTATTTGGTACACTAAAAATCAACATTAATATTTAGATCATAATCCAGAACCTACACACATATGAAAATAAAAATGAAGACAAAAAAAATGCAGATTATTAATCAGTTTACAGAAAATTATATAAATCAATATTTAATCCATCAGGGCCTTTTCATTTAAAAACCCAATTGATGTGTACCCGGCTCTTTTTTCTTGATGAGTAAAATGTGATAATCTTAAACAGACTCCTTTTTACATTTACCAGAATCATTATTTTAATCTACAATTTTGGTTGTTTCTGTTAACATTTTTTTCCCCAAAATATATTTAATTTTGTGCATGTAATGTATGCTGGTTGTATATATTTGTGGATATATTATATGGTATAGTTATGGCCCAAGCCAATTCTTCATTGAGTTTAGAAGGATTGTCCCTCCAGCTTGGATTTTGGTGGCAACAGGCTGTTGTCTTTGAGAGCCACGTGTGCACTAAATCTAGGTGGAATTAGTTGCTCCACCAACTTGCAAGGAAATCTCATGGATACTGTGTCCACGATAATGTAAGACAAAGCACTATTTGTAATGTCAGGCTACTTTTTACACCCATTTATTGCAACATACAGACAAAATCCATGAGACTGATAACTGTGCACTGCAATACCATTCTACAAAGATGTATGACAGGTCCTGTTCAGTAACCGAAACAAAAGAACATAAATGTCAATGAAGAAGTGTCCTTCAAAAGATGACCACTGTGTATTCGAGTATTTCGAAATATAACATTTTAAACTAGTTCTTAGTTTGCTTCGTCGTTGCTACCAGCGCAAGCAAGTCATCAGATAGAGTATGTAGAGTGTGTGGCCTCAAGACAGATCTAGAATTTTATTTCACGCTTTGTTAAACAAAAGATTCCGTCTTCGCTTATGCACAAAAATAGAAAAAGGATCTAGGCAGCTGTGAAATAAGTGCAGTGGCATGAAATGGTTATACACGCACTTTATGAAATCAATTTATAGATGAAACGCGTTCTTGTGTACTTTAAGAAGAGAGCTTTTTAAAGGCCTGGTGCATAACATATGCTGCAATGCCCAGGAGCATATCAAATCGTATACTTGTTACTTTATGGGGAAAGATTGATTGTAACACTATTAATATTTAGACTCTGTTTTGGTATAAATACTGACCTGTTGCCAAGGCAGTTTCCCAGCACTATATAGAGTTACATATAAAAAGGGGACTATGAGTGATTTCATGAAGCAGCACTTCATTTGTTTTTGGATGGTTTTCCAGTTAAGTTATGAAGACGTTAAAGGTTTGATTTTTCTCATGTGTTTACTCTTTAAAGTAAAGGTCCAATTTCTTTAATTGCCACAAGAGGTATGGTTAGAGGAATGGCTAGGGGCTTCACTACTTAGTACTTTGGCTTTGTGACATAACTATAGCTATTTTTCTTGCCTCTCCGTCTGTGAAAAACTGTGAATAGGTGCTCCAAAAATGATAAAGCCACAATGGAAACCAGGTTCCCAGTAGTCCTCTTCTGGGACCCCACATTTCGCTCAGGGGCTATGCGTTCTCTTACTTCCCTTTCAAGCCGAAGCATAAGAAGGACCAGATCTTCTAGAGTCTTCCCAGAGAGGACCCACTAAACACTTCAAGGAAGGGAATGCTTCCAAAAGACACTTCCACCAAAAAGTCTTTAGGGAGCCGGTTCTACTGTGGCATTTTCAGTGAAGCATGTGACCAAATGCTAATTCCTGTGCACACAAAACAACAAAAAATGTCCAATGTGATGTGTCGTTGCCATTCTTACAGAGGTCATGTCTCCAGCATTCTTTGATAAATACTTTACCCATACACCGCTTACCCTAGGCTTGCCCCTATTCTCATAAGGTGTGCTTAGGATCTTAAGGTGGAGTGATGGGTGGAGCAATAGGTATACCAGTGGAATAGACATGGGTGGGCTGATGGGAGGGCCATGGGGGCCCAGGCATTAAGCATCTATTGGGCCCCAAGATTTAAGCACCAGTCATTGTAAACAAATTGGAGACATGCTGTGGCATTTTTCTCGGAGGTATAATATTTGTCATACCAATTGCTTCTATTTATGTTGTGTTAGTTGAAGGATTTAGTTCTATATCCAGTAAGAAGCAGGTGTTTTATTTACATGGCTGTAAACATGAACTGCGCAATAAATACACACTATCCCAAAGGTAGTTCACATTTATGTTGCCATGAGTTCAATTCAGCAGAGATTGTACTCAGAAAGTAGCAGGAGAGCTCTTAAAACATACATAGCTGAAGTATCACAACAGACTGTCGCCATATGGAACCTAACTATTAAACGGTATGGTCAGTGTGTTTAATACATCAGCCCCAGTCTTCGAATAATGTAATTTTATTGCGTAGTCTCTTTACAGCATCCATGAGATGGACAACAAAAACAGGTAACACAAGGCACATATGAAATATGTAATGAGAAAACCCTGGAGAATGATGAACCACATCAGCTGGATTCCTTAGCAACATTGACATGGAAAGTAAATCTAGCTAGTGCCAGATACAGATACTTGCTACAAAATCATGCCATACGGTCCCTAATATGTAGCTGCGACTTTATAGGATAAAATGAGTTGCCAGTGTATAATCCAGTCTACCTCACACCTCCTAACATTTAAAATGGCCAAGGAAGGGCACATTGTTTTAGGGAGCAGGGGCCGGCTGACCCACACGCAGGAGACCACATTGTCAGTGAATCCCATAGTAATCACGCATTTGGTTGTACTTTGTGTGAGTAGCTATAAAAAGGCTCTAGACAAGGTGAATGTGTGATAGAGTAAATGGGTGAGTGAGTGTGTGCGTGCGTGTTAGGTTGAGTATGCGTGTTACTTGCAGGGGTGCCAATTGGCTTTACTTACTCTCTGGTCCAGAAGGTGCCAGCCATCCCCAGGGAAACTTAGATGGAGATTTGTCCAGGTGCAGGGCTTTATCACTACTTTTTAGATGATGTTGTGACTTAGTGACAGCTGTTTATAAGGCATTTCTAAGAATAATTATTTATTTTTCTTACACGGTTTAATGTTTTCTTTGCTGTTCCTAAACATATTGCTGAGTTTTGTGGCTGTGTAACTTTTGTACACCAAAGATTCCAAGCTGGTAGACATCCTGGTAGTATAGAGGAGTAGAGAGATTTGGGTCCAAAAGAAGGACTGTTCCTCCCTAAGAGGAATACTTGGGATGTATGCTACCTGCACCTCCATAAAAGCTGGTTATTATTCTGAAAAGCAAATCAGCTTATTCTCCTTTGAAGGTAGGATTCCAGCAATTTTATGTACAGGTTCTCCACCAGAGATGGAGTCAAACTATATATTTAGTATTGCTTTTTGAAGGGACACTCTAGTGCCCCTATGCAGCCCCACCTATGTACTTTAATATGTATTCATAAAAAAATAAATGCCACTCACTATAAGGAGACGCTGCAGCTCCACAGTTGCACCACTCTATCCTGCTCTGTGGTCCTACCAGTCTTGGCTTCTTGAATTACTGCCAAGAAATCGGTGGGCAGTGATCGGTGGGCAGTGATCTCTTATTAGACACCATAGGACTCTTGTGCGAGCCATTGCTGGAGCTGGCTGCTGGTGAAAATAGTCCCCCCCCCCTGGGGTGCAGGTAACAAGGCAAATTAATAGGCAGGATTCTGCTGGATTCTTCCATGCATTTACAAAGATAAGAAAATGATAATTTACAGGAGACAAGGTTGTGCCTATGATGGCTGGAATGTTGTTCATTCATTTAATGAGCTTGAATGTTAATTTATTTATTATATAGCATGGATGCACTTGTATGTGCACTGTGTCTGTGTAATTCAATCACTTGGTTCAACATTCAACTTATAAAGTAACATTTTCCCCTTATGTATGATGAACTCTGATGACTTGTCTTGTGTGCCTGAAGAAAACATTTGTAGGCTTGAGAGCTCATGCACAAAAATATGCATTGTTTTTTTTTTCAATGAACATCAAAGTTACATCAAAAAGCTGCAGTACGCTTCTGCTAATAATATAGTTATTTTGCTAACATTTTGTTACTACGCAAAATAGGAGAAGGCAAGCAATATAGGTCAATAGTTCAAGAAAGGAATTTCCAGAAATTAAAGGGAACACTTCTTACTTAACACTTTCTCCACAAATGTGCCTGGTGTATATACTAGTAGATTTAACAGTGATTTGAATACAGTATATTGCACTGATTGATTTTTTAACTAGAAAAAAAAAAATCAACTTTATTTTGTTACATTTGGTGTCTATGGACCAAATGAATGCAGTAGTATTGGAAAAGGACTAATAAACATTATCTATAAACATATTAATGTCGATTGACCCATTAGATCTCTGCTACAACAATACCTTCTGGGTACCTTGACTCAAATGGTGGATAATAGGGGTATCAAAATTACGGGGGTTACGTTCCTTCTGGGTTGCAGTCAGAGAACCACACTTAGATCACTTGATGTTGGTTGTAGACAGATTCTATTGTGAAAATGGTGCTGGTGTGCATTCACCACACAAAGGGATCCACAAAATCACTAGTGGATGTCAGGATCTTTTTTTGTTAAAATAATTGAAAACAATTACATGCATATAATCTGTCAAAAGCTCAACTGCAATGTAGTCTTTGAATTTGTCATTTATTTGTGGCAGTAAAGGTGTGCCATTGTTCGCTGCTCACATTTTGACATTGGTCTACTTCTAAAATATATTCTATTTCTAATTATTATTGTATATATTACATAACATTGCATTTATTTACAGGATATAAGGGGTCAAAGAGAGAACAGATTCAAGTGTAACATCAAGACAGCGAACTTGATTATGGAATTGCCAACAGTGATTGAGATGTCAGGAATTGTGGACAGAGGATAAGGCCGAATAAACAGAAGCTCAGCCTTGGAGATGTTGAGCTTCAAGTAATGGGATGCCCTTTATGATGCATTTTCAGAAAGGCAGTTGGTGAGGTGAGCTTGAAGAGAGGTTGAAAGGTCAGGAGAGGAAATGTAAATAAGGTGTCATAAGCATATAGGTGGTACTGGAAACCATAAACACATATTCATTTTTCAAGTCCTGAGTCCTGAGGAACACCAACAGAGAGGGGTAGGATAGAGGAACAAGTCCTGTAAAAGGAGACATCAAAGCTGAGGATGGCTGGTGGCAAAGAGAAGGGTTAAGGTACAGTGTCATTGATGATAATTATTTTTGGGTGAGGTGCAGATATAACAACTATAAATTCAATTTAAAAAATCCACCCTAGAAATGTTACTTCTAATATAAGAAATTCTATATTCTTAGTTCCAACTGTACATAGTTACTCCAACACTAAAAATACTTTATTAATCCTCATGAGACATTCAACACATAACTTAAGAACTCATCACACCTACTTTATTCTCTATTTTGTTTTATTAGCAAGAATTATCGAAATCGTGACCTAAAATCAATACTCCCCATCTTTTCCATGCTGAGATTAATGGTAAGACGGGAGCAGAAGTCAGGAAATAACCAGTTATGGGTCTCTGATTTCAAGCTACGGGTCAGTGGCTCTCAAAAAAACTTCTCATTCTGCTTTGTCCTTAGGTGTACGTGTTTGACTTGTAGTTCACATGCCGCTGCCTTCATTGTCTTGGAAATAATTTGTGGTGGTAGTTTTGATATACTCCCTTAACCCTTTAGAGGTGCTCTACACAGACAAAACATTGAGATCTCTAGCATGCTTAGCCATTAAATATAAACAGATCTATCATTTCATTCTTTCCTTTGAATGTTGAATCAACAGTAGTAGTAGTAGTGGTTAAGAGCAAAACTGTAAAGCAATTGCGCTAAGATTATTAAAACATATTGAGGCAAAAAGGCGGATTTTTATTTATTTTGTTCTTTCTGTATTCTTTGCTTATGACTCACAGCCCTGTTTGCTAATGAATAATTTTATAGTGCCAGAGCAACATGCGGTTAAGTGCAAATACAGCAGTAATCTGAAGATTAAAAGTACAATTAAACATTACATTTGTACATGCAAACTTCAGTAAGTATGGAGGCATAGCCTTAAGTGTTTATAAGAGTTTTTTTATACTTTCACATGTTTTAATTACTTTAACTAGGCTAGATGGGAAAAAATAACTTAGAGGTGTTGGCATAGCCATATTACAAAGGTTATAATGGATTTTTCTTAATCTGAGAAATGTGCATTCATGACCGGGAGAGTGTCGAAAATCTTCTGGTAAAACACACATATTAACTGTTTCAACCGGGATGTATAGTTCAATATTTTTAAATATTCTTTCTAAGGTATAAGGATGAGGTTATCCTGTGGATGGTTACACATAACTCCACTACTGCAGTCAACCTGAGTACATTTTGTACATCTCATGGAAATGTATTTAGTAATAAGTAAGTACTGTAGTAAGTACTGTGTAAGTAGTGCCTGCATGAGCCACTGATTATGGCATAAACAATAGTGGGGGGTTTTGTATACAAAATTCAGGCTTATAGACTGAGTTGCTTTGATTTTTTTTTTTATGTTTTCTTGTAAAACAAAATAGCACAATAGAGAAAGGACTAAACTGTTTTTCAGGAGTGCATTTAAAACCTTGCAGTATGAGACGCTATGACATCACACGCCTTGCATAACACAACAAGGTTAATGCTCTCTATCTAATGCTGAGAGATAAATCATCTCAGAGACTTTTCATTCACTAACCATTAAAAAAAAACACTCTCACCCCGTATGTATAGCAGTGAGCCTTAAATAGTATAGTATTAATATACTTACCAGGTTTTAGCAATTTCTGGTCCCCACATTACATCACATTACAACTTAACATTGTTACTTCCTTTCAATTGATAAAGGTAGAACGTTTTTAAAAAAATCCTTAAAGATAAGCATGAGTTTGTGCTTAATTAAGGGTCACAGGTTACTAAAACCTTTTATATAACCCATGGAGTAGGTATATATGTTAACATAGTATGATGACCACATTGCCTATTTTCTCCAGGGCATATGTAAATTTTACATGCTGCTGACCTGCGCTTGTTAGAGGATATTTCATTCCCTTATGGAATCCTATACATCTTCCCTTATACATATATGTACCGCAAGGCAACACTTTACATGTGCTGGAATCTATATGCAAATGTGGTCACCCTACATGACACTGAACTACAAAGAACTATCATCTTGTTAAAGAAACAGAAGCAAAATGTACAAAGTATACATAAAAATATAATAATATTACCCATTCCAGCATATACAATTAGACCATGCAAACAATACCCCACTGTACAAAGCTGCGGAAAATGATGGCGCTATACAACTAGATAAACACCAATAATATCCCCCTGTAAATTACTTCTTCAGGACTGTAGCCATTGAAGAAGTCTAACACCCAAAAAGAAAAGAAAAACATAAAATAATACGCATTTTGAGATTGTGGGTGAGCAAAAAATCGTTTCCGCTGGCAACAATAAGTGTCGTTAATTATCTTTAGATTTATATGTTTACTGTCAATGCTCCAACCACAGCACACAGATCATTTTTCATTAATCAATGTGAACACGTGATCTGCGGATGCCAGGCCCACATTAATCAACACCTACTATTTCTTCTTATTAAACAAAGCTAATTAGTTCAGAGTGTTTGTTCTCCTTTTTTAAAATCAACTTACAAGAAGAGGAGATGTTTAAACAAATTCCCCCAAAAAAGTTATATTTTATTAGAGGTGGAAGGAACATATTTCTTTTTATATATAACCTAAAACATTTTACCCCTGGGTAATTGACCATATTTGAAGGGAAATCTACTATATATATATATATATATATATTTGAAGGTGTATATATAATATATATATAGGTATATAATATATATATATATATATTATTTGAAGGTGCATATATATATATATATATATATCTATATACGCACTATATGGACAATATGAAGTATTGGGATGGCTGAACCATTACATCAACAGGCACTTTTATGACTTTGCATTCTAACTACATAGACAGAGAGAAAAACATTTAGAATTAGATTTGTGCAAATGGACCAAGGATGATTTGGACAAATTCAGTTTCCTGCCCTTTCATTTTGGAGAAAATTCAGAGTGCTTTTTCCATACGGAAAACTAAATTAGTTGTCAATCGCTATCACTCACACAATAATGCACCTCTCTTTCTCCATTATTCTGAGTGAGTGTGAGTGTGTGTGTGTGTGTGTATGTATATGTATGTATGTATTTACATCAAATCCCACCCAGCTTCAAATCACACAAATCCTTCTTTTTATCTATTTCATGATGTTCTTAATTTCAGCCGTAAGCTTTCCATAAATGAAGTGAGTTAATGTTCCTACGCCGCCACTGTTCCAATTCATTGAATATAAATACTATATTTCATTACGGCGAAGAGCTCACATATGGTGTTTCACAAAATAAGCCATCGTAGTGTTTTCTAGGCGTACTCCCTGCGGTACGTCGTGTGTACATACTTCATATATAATACTATTATGAATGTGTAATCCCAGGAATTGTATTTTCATTAGTAAGTGAGGGCCAGGCAAGCATCTCGGTGCCATTAATCAGCATCTCGTGATGGTAATACTATTACACTCTATTATATGTGTTGGAAGTGATCCTGGTGTTCTGGTGCATATAAAAGTACTTCTTTAGCGTTTCCTTTGAGCAGCAGATTATATTATAGTATATAATGGATAGTTTGATCCCTGTACTTTCTACAAATGGACAACTTCAGCGCTATTTCTCTGTAGGCCACGCAAATCAATGAGCGCGTTACATCTGTCAATAGGGATAGCTACAAGGAATATACCGGTGTATGGTTTGTGATAGGAGTGGAATGTGTCAATGTGTCTCTCCCAGAAATAAGCGTTACAGGAATGCTGTGTGTTGTGAGGTGTGCCGCGGGTTGTGTTACTTTCATTCAGTGTGTTATCAGTGTCCGGTTCTGGCCGCACACCAGCCGCGTATCCCAGTGCCCTCTACTACTGCTTCCAGTCAGGACCGCTGGAAGGGCCGCAAAAGCAGCACACGGGGGTGGCGCATCCAGAGATGTAAATCCACGCACTCATATCCGAGAATATACACGGGTGGGGTCGGGAATAAAGCGTTTCCTGTATTATTTTAATCAGGGTTTGTTAAATGTAGATGCCAGAGAGGGATTAACCGCAGCGGTGAATCCGTGTTGTGTGCTGCCTGCTTCCCCCCCGCACAGGGAGTGGTCTCTCCCACACGGCCATGTCCGTGGTTGCTTGGAGAGAGGAGGCCTGTGGCCGTGGTGGGAGGAGGCGGGGGTGGGCCGGAGACACACGTAGCCGGGTTCCGCTGCCATTGTACAGACGAGCCCCTGGGAAGTACGAGCTGAGGCAGGATACGGCGCTCTGTCCCAGGAACCGTTATTAAACCCGGCCGTAAGTGACGCGCGTCGCCTCTCCCTCCGGACCAGGGGCCGTGCCAGGAATACCTGGGAATACAAAACTTTTTGCGTGTGTGCCCCGTCAGCCCGCATTCCCGACGGGACTCCTCCCGGTAACTCCAGCGCTGGGGACCGCTGCTTCCCTTCCGTGAAAGTTGAGTTCCCCGCCCCTTGGAGATGTGTATTCGGGCGGCGTGAAGAGGAGGTGGAGGAGACACTTTCTCCGGGCTGGGGGGGGATCACTGACACCAACCCTCCAGGGAGAAGCAGGCCTGGGGGGCTTGTGTACAAGGAGACAAGATGTCGGCCAGAACCGCTGCCAATAAGGTAAGCGAGACAGGAGGGCGCTGGGTGCTGTGGCGCCTACATAGTCCTTAGCGTCGTATTGCCGCTGTTCTAAAGAGACATGGATGCTCCGGCATAGTTTTCTATACCGGGGATAGCGCATGCATAGCCTGTTACGCAGTATAAAGTTTCCGGTGCTGCAGTGAATGGATCTCGGTGCGGGAGGGGGGCTGGAAGCCGGCCCTGTTTAGTGGGATATTTAATCAGCTTTGGTGCTTCTTAAGTGGGGATATTTACTTACTGGACAGGGAGCCTCTGACACCGCCGTACTGTGTGATGGGGGTGGGGTAACGGGCCGGATGGTAGTGGGATTATTTTTTTCTAGTTAGATATATTGGCTGCAGCTCTTTGTCAGGAAAGGGCTTGTGCGTCGATTGCTAGCTCACACGCCAAGTCTCCGTAAGCGGTACATGCCCTGTGAACTTACGGCATGAGAGCATCTACTATATTGGGTTTGTGGTTTGTCGAGTATTGATCTGCATTGCAGCTCGAACAGCAGGCTTGCAGCGCTACACACGTACGTACATACATACACACATACACATACACACACACATACACACACACACATTTATTGCAACGAATTATACCCTTAAAGCATTGTCCCATCGCCCAGCCTGATCACATGTCAGTGTCTGTTGATCTGTTGTGTCAGATGTAGTGTTCTGTGCACACAGAGGCCGCCCTGTGTCTTTTTGCAGGGACTCTAATAATAGCATGTGCCTTGATTATTTTCGAGACCCTTTTGGCTGTCAGCTGTTACAGGCTGCTTGGGGTTAAGAAGCCCACAAGGCAAATGTGTGAGATGTCCTGCATCCGCGTGTATCGGATCAGACTACACCTCAATAAATAGAATGCAGGTGCTGTGTGACCTGTGATCCATCGGTTCTCCATTCTCCATGTATGTGGCAGTGACAGCTTAATGAGTGCATGGTATTTTTTTTTTCCTATTTGGAAAGGAATGTGTTGGTGTCCCCCTCCCCCTGCCACAAGTGTGATTCTTCCTAGGGTGACAGTACACATTGTGCGATTATGGGAGTTCTACCTCTGCTGTTGCCTCCCTGTGTGCATTGCTTTATCATGTGGGGGGTGGGGTGAGAATGGCCCAGGATCTCTGCTCCTTACCTCCTCCTGACACCGAAAGGAAGGGTGGAGATCCTCCTGTTTAGAAGAATCACAAGAGCCGAATTCCTTCTTGAATGTCAAATATAGTGATATTTCTACGCGATAAATGGAACTTTTGCTTCCAGCATGCGTCTACCTTTAGGAATATTCACCAGTGTTCTCTGGCCGATAACGCAAGCTCTGCGTGATGAGCGCACTTGGACCCTTTTAAGGACATAGAAATGATATTTGGTGCAACATGTTGCGATGGTTTCTTTAATCATGTGTTCTGTGTCTTTTTATAACGGATGAGTCGGCACAGGGCATTGCACTATAGATATAGTCCACACCAAACATTATCGGCGCAGTTCACCTGTTCTGCGCAAAAATAATACACAACGCAGTGCAAATAAAGCTGTGACTGTAAGGATGCA
Source organism: Spea multiplicata (assembly GCA_009364415.1). Taxonomy (NCBI): domain Eukaryota; kingdom Metazoa; phylum Chordata; class Amphibia; order Anura; family Pelobatidae; genus Spea; species Spea multiplicata. Next base: position 153,216 of record VKOC01016513.1, read on the forward strand.
AGCACTGAGCTGTGTATACCTTGGGCGTCAGACTCAGGGCTTCCACTCCTTTGCTGTAAGCGACATTTGTGTCAGATTTATTCAAACATACTTTGTTTGTTTTTTTATATGGTAAATATTGTTTAAAGGCTGCCCAGTGTGTTCAGAAAAAACTGATAAAAGTTGAAAATCACAATAAAAATTTGATTTTTGAAAAAATAAATATAGGTAATAAAGCCCTAATATTAGTATTATTGTATGTAGCGCGGTACAGTGGGATAAACGTATCGCACATGTAGAATGGTTGGCTCTTGTTGGACCGGGTGAGTTTGCGGTGGGAGCTGTGTGTTCCCGGTGCAGGTGCATGTGTGGGTGTGCTGTGACCTGCTTCCCCTGTGCTGCGTGTAATTACTACATTGCTTCAGGGTAAGGGTGGAGGATCACGGTGCGGCAGGTTGCTATATAGTAGTAATACGAGGTTGAGATCATTTTGGAGTCCGGGATCTGTGTTTAACGCATCTGCTGGGAGTCTGGAGATCTCGTGCTTCTCGTCTGTTGCTGGATAGTTAGGTGTTCCTGTGCCGAGTGAAACTCTGCAGTTTCGATGTGAGGCCACGTATTGGTATGTACACTCTGTAAACCTTGAGCGATAAGAGAGAACACTCCTTGCTTTCTGACCTGCAGTCTCATGATTTATGCTGGCATAGCCTGCGTGTAATCTGCAAATATGTTCGTTACTTGCGGTATTCCCGACAAAAGCCCCCTGTTAGACGGAGCCTCTGTACGCTATTGTTTTATTACGGATGGGACTCGGATCCCATTCTTTTAAGGGGCTGCTCCGTCCCAAAGCGTTCTTCACACACAGATTTAGAATGTGCGTCAAACGTCTAGGTCTTTAAGAATGTGAAAAATTTGTGGCCAGGCAATGGTTAACGTCGCTGGCATCCCAAGTTTCAAATATAGACTAGTGATAAGGGCTTTGACCCTGCCAAATTCCATTGAGAACATGGCAATAAAGCAGACCAATTTTGTGTGTGAAGACTTTCTTTTTTTTTTTTATGGCGCTGCATAGTCCTTTCTCTTGAAAAAAGATCAGATAGGTTTAAATACTTTGTATTTTTCACGCAGTGGATGGAAAGCTGCATTGCATGTAACATTACTGCACCGGGTACTTCTGGGGTCTGCTCGTCTCAACACATCTAATCGTATATTGTGGACATTGAGCTTCACTAGTTATAATTTATATGAAGATTTGGTGGTTTTATACATATATATCAATCACAACCCCTTGATGCCCCTATTAAGTCCTTGAGTTTTGTTATTTGGCTTTCCCCTTTTCTTTTTTGTTGCAGTTTTATTAGCGTACACCAAGAGATGACAAGCTCTCCTTGTTTCCATTTTTTACTTGATTGTGGAATGACATTACTGTGAATAGTTCGAGTTTTAGTATTGTGCTTGTGTTTATTCCACACCCACTCCGGTGACTTCCATCTTTTGGTTGGGTTGCGTTTTGTAACTGGTTAATCTTGATATGCTGGTAAGTGACTGTACAAACAGGACGTAACGCTGTAGCCGTGCCATTATATTGTGTTCCGTATGACGCAACGCTCTAAATGTTGCCATGTAGATGACACCTTGTATTTAATCTGGAGCAGTCGGTTCATTTTGAAGAGGTATCAGGAGCCGTAACTGAAGTGTCGTCACCAATGCGGTTTTGTTAATTTTGGGTGGGTGCCTTTTGGATTGCGTAATTCAAAGTCAGAATTGTTGATTTATATGAATGGGTGGATACAAGTATTAAGGGTTTCCACAACCACCCCTGTTTTCTGTTAATAAGTGACTTTTTACCCGCCATCTGTGTAACATCCAAAAAAAAGTTAGGGGCCAGTCCTAGTATTATGATTGTACATATTTTTTGGGTGGTGTAGTTTGTAATGGAAATGTACCTGAAATTTAGCGATGTCCTTAGTTCTGGTTGCCACTCTGTGCACAAACGGCAGCGCCGACGTAGCTCTCCGCTGTCACCATGGGATAAAAGCTAATACGGTGAATCTAATCATTCATGGCGAAGGTTGTAAACTTGCAAGAGGGCCCTCTCTTTATTCTGTACATGTTAGATTTGGAATGACGTAACACAAGCTGTCATTTATTTTACTTATTGTAACGGCGCTACAGAGTCTGCTGTCGCTGTCCTGAATCTAAGACCAGATCAAGGACTGATTAAGGTTTGCGTCTTCACATCAGGAAGAGTGGGCAGAGTAGATGGCCGAATGGGTCTGGTTTTCTATAGCTTGGTCTTCTGTCTCCCTATCTGTGTAACGTGCTGGAAATCTTTTAGACGTGAGAAGCCAATCCAGAAAAAGCCAGGTTCACACCAGCAAATTGCAGTTTCTGACTAGTAGCAAGTTAACATAAGGTAGAAATATTTTGCTTATATACTTTTTTGTAGATTCCAAGCCTTTAGGGTAACACAATATACCGTTTTGATTTTACATTGCCGCGTGTGGCTGAATATTTTTTTTTTATTTTTTTTTTTTAAAGCCATGGTTGGTTTTTACCACCTCGCGGCATGTAAGTTTCACACAATATTAGCCGATACTCACACCTAGGCATCTGATCTTGTTGTGCTCTGGGTTTTCTCACAGGGTGACTCCTGTCTTCCTAAATTGACAAATTCGTTTTGTTTGTTTGTTTTTTGTTTTCTCCTACCCTAACCCTATGCCCTGTCATTATCAGTCAAATTATAAAATTGCTTTGTTTACAGAAGGTTTGTTGGGCTCATGGCCTCAAATTAGGCTTATATAAAATGATGTACAATTAAAGGGTCGGGATGTATCCATGTGTGTGTATATAAAGAAAAAAAGCAATGTTTATTTGTTTTAAGTGTTTTTCAAATGGGTTTCTCCAGCTAAATCCAACTATATAACTTCCTGATCACAAGGGAAATGCGGGAGAAATTATTTTACATGGGAGCAGAATGTATTTACTTGGTTATGCAGTGTTTATCTAGTAAAATGCATCATAAATTGGAACACTTCCAGAATAAAGAGTAACTAGTAGAGCCTCAGTCTGCTTGATCTGTCCCTGGCAGATATCTGGTTGAACACAATGCTATGAGCACAGTTCTCTTAATACTCAAATATAACAAATTACTAGAGTATTTTTGCTAGTAAAGTAATAATGCTTTCAAAAACATTGGTTTTATATTCAACACAATGCAAAGCGAGTCATCAGAAGAAACCTCTTGGTATTTGGTGTGACCACCCTTTGCCTTCAAAGAAGCATCGTTTCTTCTAGTTATACTTGCACAAAATCAGGGATTTTGGAGATGTATAGTTAGGTGTATGATTAAACATGTGCTAATGATCATCAATTTAATATGTAGGTTGAAATACAATCATTGAAACAAAAACAGCTGTGTAGGAGGAATAAAACTGGATGAGGAACAGCCAATCTCACTAATGTAAATAACTAACAGGGTTGCGAAAGACTGTTTAATGTCAAAACTCATACAACTTGGAAAGACTTGGCACAGCAACCAGACACAAGGTAGTTATACTGCGTCAGCAGAAATTTCAAGGCAGGCAGGGGTTTGCAGATGTTCTGTCCAAGCTCATTTGATGAAATACAAAGAAACAGACAATGTTGAGGATCGTTTATGTAGTGGCCGGCCCAGGAATGCAACAGATGAAAGATGCTTGCTTCTCTTCGCAGTTTGAAGAAGTAGGGCCCAGGTACACCCTTCATGGACTCGCGTCCAAAAAGCCAAACCTCTGATGTGGAAACTAGGTCAAGCTACCCAACTATTCCTGAAAACACAGGAACCAGGGAGCAGAATAATGGCTGCAAGTGCTCTGGACAAACGTTTTAAATATTTAGCTGTAGCAGAAGACCATTCACTGAAGGACTGGAGAGCGGTGTAAGAATGAGCAGGCAACAGTGAAGCATGGTGGAGGTTCTTTGCAAGTTTGGGGCTATATTTCCTTAAATTATATTGGGCTTGGCTAGAATTAACAATCTCTGCAATGGTGAGAAGTACATGCAGATACTTATCTGTCACACAATACCATCAGGGAGGCATCTGATTGCTGCAGAATATATTTGGAGCCAATCGACCCTAAACGTGCAGTCAAAATCAAGACCGATCTTAATACAGGCCATACCATTGCCAACAGGAGTCCTGTAAGTGATGGTATGGCCCCCACAGAGCCCTGATCTCGGCATCAAGTCTATCCGGGATTACACAAAGTAAGAGAAGAAATTGAGTTTGCCGAAATCCATATAACTGTGGTTAGTTCTCCAAGATGTATGGAACAACCTACTTGACAGGTTCCTTAATCTATGTGTAAGTGTACCTAGAAGAATTAATGCTGTTTTAAAGGCAAAGGGTGGTCGTACCAAAAAAAAATTCTGTTCACTCAGTTTTGTAAAATGATTAAACTTTTAAGTTTTTAAAAGCATTCTTACTTTACAGTGTCTTTGTTCACAAATCTTAAAATTAGTTATTCACAATGGGGAACAAAAGTGACTGAATTAGGGATCAATAGAAAATCTTTCTGGAATTCTGCTGTAGTTTAATTCAAATCGAGTAAATGTATAGGCCTAGGGTGTCACTGTAATTTACAAACAAGCACTACGTTTCTGTGATGTTGTAAAGGCCAGAAACAATTTTATTTTAAGCAGAATTCAGCCATCGACAAATTCCTTTTCTTTCCCAAACTTGTCTCTTCTCTAATGCTGCCAGTATAGGAATTGGCTTCTACCCAAGGGATGGAATAAATTCATGAGTAGTAATGTTATTATTTTGTGGTGAAGATCAGAGATGGGACCAGTGGGGTTGTGAAATTGACTGTAGCAAGAATAAGTAAATAGAGGCGCAGGGAGAGAATATTACGGTAAGTGTACAGTTAATCTGGCAATAATGTTATAGGCTGCCGTAATTATTGCTATGGCCAAGGAACTTATGAATGATTTCATGGGCTTCCCTAGCAAGTAAGGTTTGTAGGGAGCATTTGGCCCCCGTTCTGGAACAAGGAGTATTTTATGAAAAAATTGAGCAGCATAAGCCAACAGTTCTTAGTTCTTGAAATCATGGTTGTCACTGTAGCTCTTACATCTCCAATCAGTCTAATTCCTGTTTACAGTGCGGTGATTTTTGTTTTCAATGCCAGTGTCTAGACATTTAATTATAATAGTAGTGTAAAAAAATCGGTTCCTCCTGAGCAAGCCGATAAAGCCTTTTTTGGATGTTTTTTAGAGTAATAAGTGACAATATATACGCGTGTCTTTTACTGTACAAAAGCAAGTGGATCCTTGCAAAACATGGACTTCTAATGAATTGTTATGCGGGTCATACTTGTAGTAGTAGTAGTAGTAGTAGTAAGATATTTTTGCAGAAGCACCACCATAAAGCTTTCAAATTCTGCTTTTGATTGGTAAACAAGGACCTGTGTAAAATGAAATCTCACCTTGTTGCCTTAATTATGCTTTTCAAAGGGTCAACCCAGTCCTTGAAGGAGAAACTTGTTGCTTAATTGTTATGATCACTTGGCTGCATACTATCTTAGTGGGGAAAGCGGGACCCTGCATTACTGGGGGGAGCCTGCCAAGCCTGTATTTACTTTGCATTAACTGATGGAGTCTGTGGTCTGCACTGGTTGATTAGAATTTAGATGCACTAAGGTGAGAAGAGCCTCTCCACCTCATGTAGGGCAGGGGCGTCCAACCTGTGGCCCTCCAGCTGCTGCAGGACTACATCTCCCACAATGCTCTGAGTTAAGGGGCTGGCTGAGGAGGATGGGAGATGTAGTCCTACAGCAGCTGGTAGTTTACACCTGCTGTAAAGCCTCAACAAAATAACATGGGAGTTGGGGAGAACCCATCTGGGGGGACTTCATACCTTACTGAGTCTGTAGCTTTTTAGGGGTGATCATCTTTACCGGTTTATAATAATGTCTGATGCACACAGATCTCCACGTGGGAAGCAAGGAAAGGCGCTAATGTGTTTGTGTTGGATCTGCATTGTCAATCTGACATGACACCGATTAAAAATTAAGATTTTCTTGCTAACCTCAGCAATAGGGCAAATATCCTTGACGGTCTGCACTTAACAGGGTAACTCACGCTGGAGTCATCTTGACTACGTGGATGTGTTGTGTGTTTGTATGTGTGGAGTGAACATTTTGTTAGGACGTCAACTACCTGGTTCCTAAATTGTGCACAAAATGTGTAACTACTGGTGAACATACATTAAACAGCACCAGTCCCTGCTTTCACAACCCTTTCGTTGGCTAGTGGTTTAAGTTAGAAGCATAGAAGTGGTGCCTTCAACATCAATTCATTTTTAAAAAAGTTTTGTTTTCCAGTCCTCATTGTTTTCTACCTAGTGTAACGACTTGTGGAAATGCCAAGATGCTGTGTGCAATTGGCTAGATTGTGTTTTGTGATCCCTCTCCTGGTTGCTGTGGTGACAAAATATTGTCCTGTGTATGGATGGATCTGAAAATAGAATCATTGTGTAATTTGCCAATTGCTGTATTTATAACAAATATGTTTCACTAACTCGCTGTTTGGACTACCCTGGAGCTTTCCCAGATCAACCCTAGGGCAGCACCCAATTTAAATACATCACTGGCACAGAGCCTGAAATCAGACACTTAGATGGCCCGTAAACCATCTCCAAGTTTCCAACCCAAGTCTGCTTCAAAGGGACGTTCTAGTGTCACAAGGAGCTTTTAAAACATGCATGTAAAAGTACTTTGGGTTTTTAGAAAGAGGGCAGCTTCCGTACCTTACTATTTTTTGGTGGGTTTTTTTTCCCTCAATGAAACCCTGGAAGTACAAAATAAAACGTGCGCGGAACGTGTTTGTGTGTGCGTTCTGTAAGAGCTGTGTGCATGTATAAATGCTTGTAAGCATGCGTGTCTGCGTCCAATCTGCCAGAAACAAAATCCAAAATTCTTTTGGTGAATTTTTTTTGTTTACAGTGTAGATAAAGGGTCCTTTGTTCTTTGACAAGATAACGTTTGCTGATATTGTATACTTCCAGTGTTTGAAGGTTATTTGGAGGCCAGATTTTAATATACCGCTCAGCTGATACAATGAATTACCGTACATGTTTATTGTGTAACTCAAGGACAGAGTTCTAAAGCTGCCCTTTTGGTGAATGTGTGTATAATTATATCTCGGTACAGTGATATGTTGCTTTCGAAACCTGGAAATGGTTGATTCAATCAGGAACTGTATAGTAACCTGCATACCCCGCTCCCTGAAATAGTGGAGATTTGATGTGAAGCCTGAGACTTAAGAGTTCTTCAGGAGCTGAAAAGAAGTATGTAAAGAAGCCTGTGCTAAATAAAAAGGGTTGGGTGGGTTTGCTTGGCTTCTGATTTTGGGATGGAACAGTTTTGTTTGTGTGCTGTGACTGCAGGCGTTCGGATTACATCTGCCGCGGGAATATAGGAGGTGACCTTCATAGTTACAACATGTGGAATGATGAGCACTAAGGCAATCTGTCAACTGGCTTCCAAACACTTGCTACAACTCAAACCATTTCAAAATGTTTACTTTTTCAGATTTTTAGTTCTATATGTTGACTTTTTTTATTTTATTTATATATATTTTTCTTTTCTACTCTAGCCATCTCATTTTTTCCCCTACTACCTTTCTTTGATCTCTATTACCCCCATTTGTAAATATAGGATGTAGGTAATAACAAGAGTTTAGAAAAATGTAATCTGTTAGGAAAAAATGCTATATACCTAAAATGACCTTGTTACAGAAGATTTACCTTGTGAAAGCAGGGTGAAGATGTGAACTGCTAACATAAACTTATTTTTTTTTATTTGCCGTTACCCTATCAAGATAGATATAGATATATATATATATATATATATATATCTGTGTGTGATGGAGCTCCTACAGTCATATAGTTAGCAAATCGAGTATTGGGATATATCTAGGGTGTACAAGACTGGTACATGCCCCAGCATCAAGGACCCCTTCCAATTGTTGGAGAGAGGGCAGATGTCCATAATGTTTCAGTGCTTTTTCATGTTTTTCAGCTGTATAGAAAGACTTATGGATTGTGGCTGGGTCAGACCATAGTCTTTATAAGCGTTTTGCTTACTAAGGAAAAAACAGTAATATTTGAAATATGGGTTAAGCAGCTATCCTGCGTTTTTATTTTTAGATGGAATAGTAATATTCCACGTGCAGAGCTGATGGAGAGGGGATTACGGACACGGGAAGTAATTTATTTGTGAGCAGTTAATTTGTTACATAACATACTTAAGGTCTTGAATAGTCTTCCATAATTAGAATCCTGACTGCTATGTTCCTGAACCTCACACCAGTTTCTATGGTACAGTTCACTTTTATTGTCTTTACTGTAAAGGCTTTAGACGTGAAATGCCTCTGTATAAGAGCTTGATAAATGTGTCCTATATGAAGATGTTGTAGTCAACGGCCACATTAGATTCTATTTTGTTGTCTTCTAGTCTTAACACAACAGTATAGAAAAGACTGGCTGCTATGTGATAGATTGCATATGGTGATCCAGTCTCGGTGTAGGGAGTCCCCAGTAAAGTCATGGGCTGTCTGCATTGTTATCTGGGATGATTGTGTAGAAGAACAGCTGCTGGTTCCTCAGATTACCTTTTTTGGTGCCAGCCCAGGAATTAAGGCTGGCTTTCATGGTTGAGTTGAGTTGGTTTGGCAGGCCCGTTACCATAGCCATACCCCCATATAAGAATTAAACTTTGTGTAAGAAAAATGCTATTACCATTAAGCAGATTTTTTTTTTCTCCTCCAAGCACCTAAATAGAAAGTGTGCAGTGTTGGTTCAAGATGTCCATAGTGCAGACGACCCTTCCGTGTTCATCCGCCGTCATCCATCCACAGCTGCAAAAAAAGAAAAGTCGGAATCCCTTTTGTGTCCCTTTTTTTAAATATCCCAGGATCTTAGCACAGTGTCATCCAGTAACTGAAGCCTCTCTCAGTACCTTGCTGCTGTTGTATGTATTCTGCGTGAGCAATTTATGTATCATGACTACTGCTTTAGCGGACAGTGGCTATAAAATGACTATATGGGAAGTACCAAATGGCCCTTGTGCAATACAGTCCAGGGTTGGTGACCCAGCATACTATATATATATTAATGTCCTAGTCTTATTACACTGAGGGGTCTCATGATGTCTATTCAAAATCTTTGAAGATGCCCTAGCCCCAAAGCTGCTTTATGTGGCCATTAATTTTATCTTGTTTTGTTTGTTTGCAGCATAGTAAAAAGCTGTTAAGGGGAACAACCACCTAAAATGTGACTTTTTACACAGGAAAAAAAAAAACACGTTAATAGGCCTAACATCATCTCCCATGTGTTTTCCCATCTTGTTTTTTGTGCTGCAATAAGCATCATAAATGATTATTTAGTTGGTTTTGTAAAATGTGTGTTGACTTTCCTGCTTACTTTGTTGCCGGGTTCTATGTCTACCGTCTGCCTTTTCTATCAATATGCCAATTTCTGAATGCAGGAGCTCAGACGATATCTTGCCAGCAACGTCGGGGCTACTACTCTTCACCCGTTTGAGTCGTTTCTCGTATATTTAGGAACATTGCTAATGTAACATTAATGAAAGTGTGTACATCAAAAATGCTGGCGGTAAAAGATCCGCCTTGGCTCTTAATATTATGTATTAGATTTCCACTTATTGTTTGGGGAATGCTTTCCTCTAGTAACAGACCAGTTCCCATAGTAATACGTGGTAAGAAGATCTTGTCTTCCCGGGAAGACGCGTTAAGAGCTTTAATAGTGCTGCTTATACTTCTCTTTTGGTCCATCAATATTATTCATATTGCGATATACATTTGTGGTTTAGCCCTGTTATCTGTTTAGTTAATAAAGGCCTCATTCCTATTGTTCCCAGCTGTTTTGATTCCCAGAAGGCGTTTTGTTCATCTAAGCCATAGATATGGATTATTTCTTATTCATTTTGTGTATGGTGACCCTTGAGGAGATCTCTGATGTTGTAACCGGCTTTGTGGGCATTTCAGACTGTCACACGTCCCATAATATTCTGTCTCCGGTTTTGATTTTTCTCTTTGCCCCCGGGTTGAGCAACATATATGTTTTTAGACCTGACACCCTGTCTCCGTCTCCATCAGTTGCATTCTGTTGCTGATGGCCATGTCAGCTTCATTTAAGTTTGTTCTGATTGGTTCTGATGTTTCTCCAGATCACACAAGTTTGTTTTGTTTTTTTTTTCTTTTCTTATAAATCCTAAAAAAGGGTATTGTGCCCAAATAATTGAAATTGTTCCTCCTAAGAAGCATTTTTGTTTGCATCAAAAACTAATAAACGAAAGTTGGGTTTCAGTCCCACAAGCTGCATAGAACGATCCTCGCTGGCCGGCTCCTTGTTAAATGTTCATTAGATCTCAAACTGTATCCCCCGCACTCAAAATGAAAGCTTTTGTCTTAAGAGTAACGCCGTGCTTCGCAATGAAAACGAGTTAATTCTCTCAATTGTAGTTTTAGCATCAAGAATGGAAGTCGTTAATCCTGCTTGCAGAGTTTGAAAGTTTGTCCCAAATAGAAAATGACTAAAAAATTATGAAGACTTTATATTCATAAACTTTTTCTCTTCTACTGCTATGAACACAAGAGTTTTTAATAAAAATGCCCTCTGGTACAAAGGGTTTTTGTGTATGGTGCATGCCAGATTCAAGCAGTAGTTTCTCATCCAAGTGAATGTAAAGTGTAGACTCGTTTGTCTAGTAGGTTTTTACTAGCATTTGGTCTTCACCTGCCGTGAGTTCGGGGGTTTTGCCCCACACTTTTCTCACTCTTATTTAGTAATTTCTTACTGTTTAGCTTTTGAGATATAGGTTGACCAGATGTTGTGTGGACCTGCGGGTCGAGCAATAATTTTATATAAGTTTACTTCACTTAATGAGGGGGCATTGTTTAATTTAAGCTGTGTTCAACCAATACGTGGTTGCAAGAAGCAAGTTCCTTGGACTAAAATTATCTTTTTACTTTTGTGTATTTGATGCTTTTATAGATCTTCTTCTAGCTGAATCTATAGTGCTCTAGCCTGTTGGCATTCATTTATGTAAGTTGTTAATAATTGCGTGGCGTTTCATATAGCATGAATATAGTAGTGTGATTAGCCAGGGATGTATTCAGTAATTACTAATCATCTTGGTATGTATTTGGACTTACAAATCCCCCTGCTTCATGTTTTGACCTTGATATGTTGTCCTGCTTTCATTAATAGGGATTATTATAATGTGATTTGGTAGATTTTCATACAGTCAAAGTTGTGCTTTTAGACTCGACAAATCTCCCATACAATAAATACGTTGTGTTTAGTATGCTGTGAATATACATAAATATGGCGCAACGCAGTGTCAACACCAACACTGCACATCAGGATTGAAAAGTTAAGTTCTAAGTGTGACACCGAATTACCCAAGTGGCGTGAGAAACTATTCTATAAAACTGAGTTACTGCCGCACCACCTATGCTAATGAATTCCAGAGAAAACTCTTTCTTGTATAACATGGTGTGGTTGGCGGCTTCTTTGGCTTCCGTTTCGAGTCTTGCTCAACATACATTGCTTCTTGAGACCAGTCGCTACAGTGTGCTATTATATATATATATAATAAATAAATACAAATTACGGCAACAACCAATTTCCAAGGCAAAGCTGGACTCTCATACCCGGGCAGTATAACTTGGTCTGCTTTGGTTCCCGGGATCTCTTTGCTTTTGATTCTTGTAAAGTAAAATGCTTCTTCAAACTGGTGCCGTATAACTGGGGTATCCCTGTAAAGCCGCTCTCAAATGCTCAGCTCTTATCGTGAGACAGGAATATCTGGAAATTCTAATACAGCCATTTGTAAAAACTAATTGAGTGGGAAGGAACTTGCTGATTAATACCTTTACGCTGACAACTGACAATTCGCATGTGTCCAAACCTGCAAATGGAAACCGGGTGTTACTGGTATCGGCATCCTGGTGATCGCTCTGCCTTTGGAAGAAACTCTCTGTGCGCTGAATGCTGCGGCATTACTTGGTTGTAGTGTTTTTATAACTCGGGCGCTGATGCGTGAGGGTTTAGTAATATTGTTATCTTTCTGACCCTTGTAATGATGGCCGTAAAAGAGAAGTTTTTTACCTGTTCTCTTGACTTCTTTTATATATATATTACTCCATATGTATGATTTTAAATTAACATTTGGATGTTCCTATATTAAAGCCATATAGTATCATTAGTCGGGTTAAAGAAAAAAATTAAATGAATGTATAAAATTAATGAAAAAACTGCTGCTCGCAATTCAACCAGTGTATTTGGTTATATATATATATATATTGTTCCTGTAGATTTTTTTTTTTTGATGGCACAATCTCTATGGGTAGTGAATTCCGCATCTTTATTGTTCTTACAGCAAAACTATTTCCGCTGCTTAATTTAACTTAATTTGTTAAGCGCTTGGGGAACTGTATCGTCTCACGGTGTCGCCATCTTAGTAAGTTCATCTTGGATGGTAGACACTGTGGTCCTGCAATGGCGAATAATGTATTGATGTGTTGTGGTGTAATTGTGTAGCTCTTTTTAACTTAAAATGTTGATTACCATTGTGATGTGCTTTGTATTAGTCATTTAAGTCATGTTTCAGCCCTACCTTTTAAACATGGCAGTGTCTTGGTTTCAGAAATCATTCTGCTGAAGAACAAATGTTCTTTTTCCAGCTGACAAAACTAAGCTGCTTTCTTTACTTTCTTCCTAAGTAGAGCACTTTGTATTTCAACATTTGTTTCCTTTAAGGAAGCAAATACTTCTTGCATGAAAACATATAATTAGTTGGGCCGGTCTGAAACCTCAAGCTGTTGCTAGTTTCTTTCTTACTGAGGAATAACGCCATAGTTGCTCAGCGATTTAAACCAGCCATAAAGCCGACTTCACCAGATCAGTTAGGCAGTTGAACCGTTCAAAGCTTGCTCATCACGCACATTCATTTTAATGAAGGTAATCCAGTATGGTATGAAGATAAATGCCCTCACCAGATCATTGTGACTTTTCTTACCTGGCATAAGGTTGTCCAAAATCGGTATGGGGCAGAAGGTTTAACCCTGGGAACGTTGCATTGAAGCTTTTCCGTCATCTCCGACATGCCCTGGGCTGCACGGAAAGATATTGACGTTTTGCAGAGAGTTCAGCGGTGGGCTGCTCAATGTGGTGGGCTGCTCAATGTGGTGGGCTGCTCAATGTGGTGGGCTATTATCTGCCCTAAAATGTATACATTTCTGTCATCTGTTTTGCGGAAAGGCCGGCATGAAAGCAGTGCAGCCGACTGCCTCCAGCAAGTGACAGATATTGGAGGCAGTTGAAAGCCCCAAAGCACACATTGTGTAGTACATATATGTAAATGCAAAAGCTAACTTAATTTTATTTGATATATTGTGAATCTATAGAGGAAAAAATCCAAGTCCCTGTGAAAACCTCTGACACGTAACGGTCTCTTGGGGGTTGTTTGGGGGGGGGGTGTTAAGCACAATCATCTTTCTTTGTAATGAGGTCTGCAGGTTGTTGACCCAATGTTGTTTTGTAGAAATTCAGTAGCCGTTATCTGGCATTTGCTGCGTGTTTTTATTGATGTGAGGCCGGTTCTCTTCCTGGCTTCTCTTTTGTACATATTTTTGCCCCGTAGATTTTGTGTTTTGTGGGCTTTCCGCAGTCAGTCGTTGAGTACTCTGTTTTCGTTGTATGCAGTAAAATTCCCCCATGCAAACGCTTTGATTGTTGAGGTTTTCAGTGAAAGAAGTGGGTAGAGGATGTCTGAGCTCTTGGAGCAAGCTCAGTCTGACAGTTCAATGGACGACAGCCTTGTCCAAAGGCGGCTGTCCAGGACTTGCCTAGTTTGGCGTCTCCAGAGCTAAAAGCCTCTGGCAAACTCTGCTGAATCAGGGCTAGCTGGAATTCTCCTGTGACTTTCAACAGGGGTATCTATTTTTGCATTGCACTTTTTTTGCCTTTCCAATAATCAATTTTCCCCCTTCTCTTTTCAGAACACTGTAATGGAAGAAACCGCAATATGGGAGCAGCAAACAGTGACTCTTCACAGGGTAAGTACGTTAGGAGTTAATTCATTGTACGTAAAGCAGGATACTGACTGCCATTGGAAACAATAGACAAAAACCAGATGTCAGGAAGTCGGCAAAGGAAATCATTTTGGTTTTGTTAAAATTAGTGCTTGTAAAGTTTGAGCTCATGGTCGTTTTCGGTTTGCTGATGTGATATTCTGCATTGTTTTTACTGTGGCTCAAGAGGAAATCATATCCCCAAAATAAAAGGGTCTTCATGACAATGAAACAATGCGTTCTCTCATGCCAACCCTTGTCTTTATATTTCATTTGCACATACGTTTTTAGAGCTGGATACGCAAACTAAATCTGGTATATTGTGTTTTGTTTATTTGTTAAAAAGTGATATATATGGTAAGTCTTTAATTTGTGTTTTTTGTTTTGGTTTTTAAAGTCTGCACACGCAAATGGCTGTAATAATTAACAGATCCCAATTCTGCATATCTCATGTATAAACTTAAGGAGTGATGCCATGAAGCTACGACACAGAATTTGTTTCAACATAATACCACTGAGCTTGTCTTGCTGTGAATAACTTTACCCCCGTAAACGTGTTCTTCGCAGACAACACTGTTGCCCTGAGACACAACTTTCAAATCTTTGGGGCCCTCTAGCTGTTTGTTTGTTTTTGTTTTATGGAAAACCAGGATATTTCTACTGTGCCAAAGTAACTTCAAAAAGGGTTTCCTAATCAAGTAGCCTTTTATACTTAAACTTGGCTTATCGAAAACCATGTGCCATTGGAACACAGGAGTGATGGTTACTGATAAAGGGCCTCTGTATGTCTATCATAGCTACAATAATCATTAACAACGTCTGCTCTGTATTTCCGTCCATTTGATGTTTGCTTTTCTTAAAAAAAAAAACAAGGACGTTTCTGAGTGATCCCAAGCTTTTGAATGGTGCTGCAGGGAAACGTAGGATTAAAGAAAAAGAAAAAAAAATAGAATCCCTGGGTATATCCTGCCAGAAACTGCTAGTTGTCAAGTGACAAAAAAAAGTTTGTTTTGCCTATTTTCGATGTGTCGCGCTTCCTGTTTCCCCTGCATTCCCATTATGAAGAGATTATCTAGTTGAGGCTGTTTGCCAAGTGCCAGTTGGTTACAATGCATGTGCTGTATACCACACAGCTGTGCTTGTAAACAAGCGAGAGAGACCATGTTTCCAGCCAGAACAATGAGGGTTTTATTTGCGTTGTCAGCGTTTAGAAACTACAATTTGTTCAGCGAGAACTGACAAACCAGTGAAGGCAACCAAGCAAGCTTTGTTCTTGTGTCTGCTGAACAGAGGAGTGACTTGGGAAGGGAGTAAGGTTCTATCTGCTGAATGACTGATAAAGCAGGTAGTTACTCGACCGCAAAGCTCAAACTGTGGACCTTGACCTTCTTGGTACTCTAAAAGTATATACGAATCCCTTGGGTGGTGGAGGACCTGCTTTGTGGCCTTTTCTGGTGACTGTGATGCACACAGTGTTAATTCAGAGATTTCACTGGTTTCATGATACATATTAGCGTCCTGCATATTTCTCTCGCAGGGCCAGCCAGTGAAATCGGCTCTAATCAGGAGATTTTAGAGCCTCCTTGGCACTTGCCCCAGCAGACCCAAGACGGGGCTAGACCTTCATGATTACACAATGTAAAGGTTCCATTGATCGGTTTGCATACCCTGAACCCAAAAGAAAAGATTGTAAACTGCACAGAAAGCCCATAATTTATAAATGATGCCTGTATATCTGTAACATAAAACTCAGACTCTCACCTTAGCAGGTTGTAAAATATTTCTGAGCCAATTAAGAACCTATTCTGCAAAATCATAATTGCACGGTTTAATTGTAGACCCAGTTTGTTTTATATAGCCTTTTGAAATCCTTTAATAAATAATGTGCCCTTTTCTTGCAATGTTGGGAAATGTCTCTCTTTACATATCTGAGAGCGGACTCTTGGAAAGGTTATGCGTGGCCACAGTCTCTCTTGCTGCATGACATTTCTATTAAACGTTCAGGCTTTCGCCACCTTTCTCGAGGGGTTTGGCCTTCAAATGGACACATTTTCTTAAAGGACAGCATGCACACTTTCTCTGGTATTCAGCATGCAACGTGTATCACGTATTATGGAAATGGTATATGAAAGGAGCATGCCAGACCTATTTTAATGGTAAATGCATGAAGGAGTTGATTTAACATGTGCACCGGTGCGTTTTAAGACATGTAGATCTTTGCAGGCAATTCATGTATTGAAGGATAGACTACGATCTCCAACTGATTCTTGTGGAAACGGGCATCGTACTATAGGATGCTTCTTGCGCATTAGAACTAAGTTTTTTTTCTGCACTGGATCACTTCATCAGAATTGTATACGTGTGCGGGCCGCACTCATTTTTCACTGAGAAAATATGGCCTTTAATAAGATATGCAGATTAAAATAAAGTAAATGACACAAAACCTTTACTTTTCCCTCTCACTGATTTGTGGGCCTAGAAAGTTTTGTGGATTCGGGATAATTAAAAATGAAATAGCTCTATTTATTATTATAGGGATGCACCAAAATGAAAATTCTGGCCCAAAACCAAAAATTCAGGGTTCACTTAGCCGAAACCGAACAATGACCCCCCCACTCTTTTTTAATATTAAAAAAAAAAACAAACTAGGCTGCATACAACTAATCGATAAAAATCGATGATAATCGATAATGAAAATCGGCCAATCGAATTTCATTATCGATTAGTTGAATGCGATATTATCGATTATGAAAATGAGGGGGTTTTTTTAGCGCAAACGCTCTGAAAAATCCCCTCATTTATATAATCCGTTTCACGACATCACCGTCTCACAGCAGCA